>OZ022263.1:52722869-52820369 GCA_963978885.1 Nemotelus pantherinus | reverse complement strand
TAAATTTGTTTGAAATGATCTTCGCACCTAAAGAAACAAGTGATTACATTATTTATTTCTCCTTGCAATTTTGTAAACAATAATTTCGCTCTAAACACCTATGATTGAAATAATTGCAATTATATTAAATTGCTAGTGTGATTTGTAAGACAAATTAAAATGTGAATTATGTGGCTTAAATGTCATGGCAGCTTTAAATCAAGCACTTGTTTTTTGGTCTGGTGGCTATCATTGTTTTGGTAACAGTTTTAAAGAAACTACAAAAAGTGGCAAAATTAATGCATTCAAAATAATCGTGCTACAGTTGAAGTTTTTTTTAGCATTGATTCATAGTTTCAGGGCCGGATTTGACCTTTTTGTCGCTCCCTGGGCAATTGTGAGCTTCACAAACCCACCCCCTCATCCAACGCAGCCCCGACCGTCTGAACGAATTCAACATTTTTTTCATAATTGTTTTTATTTTTTAGAATATATTATGCTAATACGATAGCTAGAAACTTGCCACTGAAATAAAATCCAAATTTGGTTATAAGAAACGAGCCATACAATATAAAATAACAATACAAACACGATTATCAGAAACTGGCAAAAAAAATGTTTAGTTTTTTCAGAGAGCTAAAAAATTGTTCGATTAGGTAAATACTTACATATATTTGTTAGACACTCGCCTAACGTTTTTATTAGCGAATTGCTTGATTAGGTTTTCGAGGTCCAGTGAAGTGACTCAAATTCAATACACAAAATTGCTGAGCTGTTAAGGGGGTTCACAACTTGAAAATCATGAATAATATTAAAAAACAGTTTATGGGCTTAAAAAATGCTACTACTCTTTCTGCACATTTTGCAACTGGTTTTGTTTCAAAATTTCAATTAAAAGTATTTAATTTTTAATTTATAATCTAAAGCGTTTGAAGCGATTAGAAGAATTATGGTTCTTTCAAACGCTTCTCCTGAAAAATCACGGTTTTTCACCTTTAGAAACACAAATCTCAGGTAAAAATCAGCCGATTGGTATGAATTTGGTACAGATGCTCTACGATAAATTATCTATGCCCAGACGAAGCCAATTTAAAAGGAAACTAAAAGTGAAAATATTATATTGTGTTAACGCTGCGAAAAATGACTACAAAATGTAAGTTCTTATAAATAATTCCCAAAACATTATTTTGCCAGAAGCTCCCGTCAGGACATAAACAACAGCTTCAAGTATCAGTAATCTACATTTAAAAAAAATCGATTGAACTTTTTCCAAGTTCTGTGTTTCTAAAAAACCCCTGTTTGTAGGGGGCGGTAGGCAAATAGCGAACCTCCTTAAGGCGATCTTCCGTCATCGTGGAGCGTAAATAGTTTTTTTTTTTTAAGAAATGCATAATTGATTCAGCTTTTACTAATTTTCTAAGATTAGAATTATATTTTTGCGGCAAAACTTGAAAGTCTTAGATAATATGAAACTTTTCGAAAATTTCCGCTCTTCTACTCCTCCCAAATATTTGCCGCCCTGGGCAGTTGCCCATAAGTAAATCTGCCCCTGCATAGTTTGGACTAACAATAAGTTCAGTCTGTATCCATGCAGAATGTTATTTAAGATCATAGTTTGGGTGGTCAAACATTTATTTTATTAGGAGTATGCATATACTGTCGTAATTGGAATTGTACTCATTATGCAACTTTCCACAACCATTTTTACAAAACCAAATATAAATAAAATATTTTTTTTTTTGATCAAATATGAATACGATTTTAACTGATTATTATTTCCCATGAAAAGTTCAAATAAACTATTATATTTTAAAGTGTTTCTTCTTTGTTTTTCAGGTTTTGTTCACCATAAAATCGCACATGAAATAGATTTTGAATTCAATTTACAAGGTAAGCAGTTCTACATAATTGTTCGCTTCATATTGACTTTATTTTCACAGGTTTTTTCTATTGTTGTTTTCTGTCAGCTCAATATTATCGTTTCGTGAATATTACGTAGTACATGGTTTACGCATGTTGATTTTCACTTCAGTGATGATTGATGAATGGTAAATCAAGATGTTATTGTAGTTGTTAATGTGAAAAATTGAAAACTTTCCATGATTGTTTGAAGGAATTGTTTAAAGTATTTGAACGCATATATGTAAAGTAGTCATTTTATTCAAGACCATTTGATGGTAGATAAACTAAGATGCGTATCACATCATGGTGATTATTGTCATTGAAGTCAGCAAGAGAAGATTTAAAGGGGGAACATGATTGTCGTAATGGAAATGAAAAATGATGGCTTTGTTTGAGTGACAAGTGATGTGAAATGTAAATGTTTCAGTTCCTGATAGGTTGTATTATAAGCATCAAAATTATTTATTTATTTTTTGTTTATTCATTTATAAACGGGCAGCTGTCCACAGAAATAAATATACAGTAGCTGAAGTATATGTTAAATTAAAACTAAATTAATACTAGCATAGATACTTACTACATTAAGTCTAAAAAGAAAAATCGTTTATAAGAACAAATCCAATATAAATCTTTTTAATCTACCCTTAATTACATTGAATATATCCAGATGAGAAGCAACAACGTTTCCAATAGCGTTCGATTGGTGAGTTTCGTGCATAATTGGTTCTACAGCTCTGAATGTGGACGAAGTCATTAGATCTTGTACTTCTTGCTGGTACCCTAAGTGAGATTTCCTGTAAGATATCAGGAGCATCAACGACCCCGTTAACTATGTTCACCAAAAACGAGGCATCATAGTAACATCTACGAGTCTCGAGTGTATCCATTTTTAAAAGAGACAAGATGCTGGGATACTTAAATGCCTCAGTAGAGATGTTGAGTATATATCCAATGTAACGTAAAAATTTGCGTTGAACCTTTTCAATTGATAGGGAATGAGTTTTATAGTAACGATTCCAAACGACAGCATTGTATTCCATTTTACTACGAACAAGCGAAAAAAATAGAAATTTAAGAGCTTCAATATTGTTAAAATGAGTGGAATTCTTAATTATAAAACCTAACATTCTGCGCCCTTGCTCGGTGATATGATTAATATGATCCGTAAAACTCAAGGATGAATGCACTAGAATTGCTAAGTCTTTAATCAAGTTAACTTGAGATAAAGGTACTCCATTGATGGTATATGTATGTTGAAACGTTGATCTAGTTTTTTTAAAAAACAATGTATTGACATTTAGATAGATTGAGAGACAAACAATTTTGAACACAATATGTGTAGAAACTATCCAAATTAGACTGCAGGATCGTTATATCGTCATAAGAAGAAATTGCTTTAAATATTTTGCAGTCGTCAGCAAAAAATAAGAATTGTATATCCTAGAAAACCATGTGTAAGTCATTGATAAAAATCAAGAATAAAAGTGGTCCCAAGTGTGAGCCTTGAGGAACACCTGAAGAAGGAAAAATTTTCCTAGAGAAATTATTATTGACATTTATAACCAAAGACCTATTTCTTAAATAATCGTTCAACCAACATAGCAAAGAGCTGTGAAAAAAAAAATTTCTAAGCTTCTTATGGAGAAGATTGAGATTGAGTTTGTCGAAAGCTTTAGAGAAGTCTGTGTACATAGAACGGACTTGCGATGCATTCAAAAAAGATTTTTTAAATATAATTATGGTAAGATATAAGATTAGTAGAGGCTGACTTACCAGTACAAAGCCATGCTGAATAGGTATAATAAGAGGGCGAACAAGAGGAGAAATGCAATCACAAACAAGGCATTTGAAAACTTTAGGTATAGCAGATAAAGTATATATGGGACGATAGTTCGTAACGTCAGCTTTATCTCCTGACTTGAAAACAGGTATCACAAAGCTGGATTTCCATTGAGTTGGAAAAATTCCAGACAACAGGGACGTATTAAATAAAATTAGAAGAGGTAGAGCTATTATAGAGCACAATTTTTTAGGAACACAGAAGGAATACCATCGGGTCCACAGCTTTTCGTAGCATCCAAAGTGCGAAGTTTCTGTAAAAGGGAATCAGAATTAATGAATTTAATGAGGAGCATTGAAAAGGGGGATCAAATGTACAGACGTCGCTACTACAAACTTTTGAAAAATTGTCTGCAAAAAGTTCGCGATATCACACACGCTGGAACTTAGAGTTTCATTAAGGTACATGGTATTGGGTAATCCATAATTCGATTTACGAGAATTAATATGCCTCCAAAAGTACTTAGAATTCAGTAGCACCTGGGCCTCTAATTTATAAATGTAGGGCTGCAAGTCAATGCATGATTGCTTTTTACACTGAGGTCTTAAACTAGAAAATATTATAGTAATATAGTTCACCGGTAAATTTAAAATTCAAACGGGCAATTTTTTTTTATCATAAAATTTTATGGCATTATTTTATTTTTCTAAATATTTTTGATTTCCATAAAACAAGTGCTTGTTGGTGCTCTCTAGCTGACTGTTGTAAATACTGTTTAGTTCATTCTCTATAACTCGGTTTTTATTGTCTATTCATTATTCGTTTCTGTTTTTTATTTGAATGAACATGATTATGTTTAGTATATTCTTTTTTTATTCATGGTATTCTTATACATACTTATTCCTATAAGTGCTATTGATTCTGCCAATTTCCATTTTAAACACAATAAAATTTCTTAGCATGTTAACGTGACTGCTAATTTAATTGCAACTTGAATTATGCAAGTTTTACTTTCCATTAATTTCAACAGCTGGTAAATGTTTTAATGATGTAATAATTATAAAAGCACTAATTTGAACACTATTTTACTCCTTATTTTGAAAAATATTTGCTAATTGCCGTAAATTAAACCATTTATCAACTGTCGATCAATAATCGCAAAACCTTTACCATATAATCAAATTTATTATAACAATATTCCTTCACAGACAACATTTTCTAAAGAAATTGTGGATGCTTTCAAGTGAAAATCAGCATTTCAAAGTCAAAAGCATGTGCATCAAGATCCGTTATGGTCAGAGCCATTAAGTCTTATCAATTTAATGGTCATTATCGATTAGGTTTCACTGAACTCGTTCCCAAGACAACTGTCGACTGACGTGCGATTCTCAATTAACATTTTATTGCGTTTCGATTTGAATGCAACTGTCTGAAAGCGATGCAAAGAAATCTTGTTGTGAGATCCTCTTGCTCGGATGTTGTAAAAAGCAATGATTTTCTGTAAAAAAAAAACCGGATGAAATAATATCGATGACTAAGCCAGTTACTTATGTACGTAGATTCTGTTGATGTTGGCTAGGCGATTTTGTGTCTTTTTAAAAAGTGATGCTGATTATGTTAAATTTTGTAATAGTATGCGAATTTGAGCAGTTGAAATGAATCTGAGTAAAAAGTTTATTAATACAGAAGCTTGGGATTGAAAAATGTTTTTTTACGAATTGTAAAAAGCGCAAAGAATATAATTGGGTTACAGAAATTACATAAATTCCGATTATTCAGTTAAATGCCAATCAAGTCTAATAAACAATAGAAGTGTCGTTCAAAGGAAAACAGCTGCACGTCCACGAAAGTATATGCAGACGATACGAACAAAATTTTGATTAGATAATCTGTTGAAAAAAATCGAAATAATTAAACAATTGTTTTTTTTTAACGAATGCTGTTGTCTTCGACTCTCTTTCTCTGACTAACCCACACGCGGCTCAATAGAAACTCCCTATGATATTTCTGTGTTCGATACGTTTTGGCCGGTCCAAAACTAAAAATGTCGTTAGTGGTGATACAGAAAAAAATCAAAGGAATCAAGAAAAAATCTCGAGAGTCTAGATCAGCCATACTCAACCTATTTTATTTCAGGGTCACTAAGAAATGTGTACTTAGCTACATGGGCCGCAGTCTAGTGATAGGTAAAATTATATTTAGTAAAAATTTAGTATGACCCCTGACAGGGTGACAAAGTTTTGACAATTTTAGTTAAATCAAGCTAATAATTGCTACTGCCATTCTTAAGGTATTGTCTTAGTGGAAATCAGTAAGCCTATTTCTATAAATATTTTGTGCATACTTCATTTTCAAATATGATGATTTGCACAGATAAGTCGATGTGAACAACGCCGAGAGCAATTGGGTGCAGCTTTTCACTGTCTTATAATTTGCCGGTACCAGTTGCCACAATACTGCATGCTCCTTTACCTCTCTTTTTTCGTTAAATATAACCTCTAAATTCGAGTGATTTTTAATTTCAATGATTTCATCAAACAATTTTGAAAAATTGAATTCCAGCTCAGCTAACTCACTAACAACTGCCAATTCTAAGTACCAGAGATTTCCAAGAAGTATAAAGCATTTCTTAAAATTTCTCAACTCTTCAAATCTTCGTTTCAATTTAATGGATAGTGAATTTAGGTAATTTAAAATTACATTTTATCTGTAGATATATTGTCATTTTCACTAGCTATTGAAAGTGTGGGGAAATGGTCGAGCTTTTAATATTTCATGTCTTCGCAATAAATACTCAGTTTGTCTTCAAATACAAATACTTTTTGGGCCATCTGCGTCAACATTTTGTTTTCACCTTGTAAAAATTGATTCAATTCACTTTTCTCCGTGGTGTCACAAAGAAATGCAACAAGACTCCACCATCTATCATCATCAAGTTCATTGTAAACTTTGTTGTTCTGTTATAAAAACAACATAATTTCTGTTCGTAATGAGGAAAATCGGTCGAGAACTTTTCTTCTTCTTAGCCAAAGCCAACGGACTGTTGAATGTAAAATGACATCACCATAATTACTGCTTACCTCTTCCAAAAGGTTATTGAATTTGCTATGATGTAGCTCTCGTGCTCGAAGTAATCGGGTATTAAAATTTTGTACTATCTCCTTAGTTTGATAACATTAGATTTTTATACATTATGAGGCCGTCAAAATATTGGTGTTTGGTACTCGGGTGTTTGGGGAATTGTGGAAAAAATGGAATTTGTTGTAATTTTAGATTTTTGGCATTGATGTTATTACTATTTCAGATTGACCGACAATACACTGGTATCAGAGATCTATCGACCAAAAGTCAGGTGTGAATTTGATTGTTTTCCCCTGATTGAAATGTATCAAATGGAAGAAATGTATTGGGTAATTTCTTGATTACAAGTATACGAGTAGTATTTTGGAATTTTACACTAGGTGCCTACTGGCTGTTCCGCAAAAATACATGTTCCATATAACTGTTATATATACGCCTAATCTCTTATCGTGATCGCGTGTATGGCCCTTAAGACCGCGTTTACATATTCGAGCCTTCGTTTGTTCCACGAAGACTTGGTTCACCTTCGGGACATCTTCCGCCGGAGGCCAGCAATCAGACTGGCTGATCGGTCGTATATGTAAATGTGGCTTGAAACTCAAACTAGCATCGACCACTGGCACTCAAGAGCCACCCGGTGTCCCTAACGCCGGCTCTATGAAATTTTCTGTACCGAAAGCTGAATTCGATTTCTGAATTTTCTGTAGAATGCAAATTTAGTTGATAACAATGAGAACTATGAGTCACAAATGTATTGTCTGAGCCATATCATACAATTGAATGTTGAATGAAAACAAGTGGTCGAGCCCTAGAGCAATGTCTGGATGGCTTGAACGTAGAGGCACTTATGAGCAGCGCTGTCTCTTTTGCTTTTATAGTAGTGGATTTACTACTATTGTCCTGCCAAAAAATTTACTACACAGCAACTAAATCTATTATTTGATAAACCAACCGAGACAAGATACATCTTTTCCGTTTATAAACGACAAATGGATTCATATCAATGTTTCCACTTCTTTAGAAGAAGAGAATTAATGTAATTGGCTTGTCTACACAAAACCAAGCACAATGCAGCTGAGTCAAAGTCAATCAATTCAAATGTTCTATTATTTTGATCTATCTATTTTTATCTATCTTTTCGTCATTTCGTACATTGTTTCACTTTAGTTTGCTTTGAAGGCTTCTCACATTTCAAACGCTGCCTTAATTTTAAATTTTGAAAGCATTCACCCTTAGTACTTTTTGGTATAAGATTCGAACAATATATTCAATCTTATTATATGTAGTAATGGTAAATTACATCGATGGTAAAATAAAATTTATCGGCCTTTTATTTTATCTATGTGCACACATTTCAATAAAATTTGATATAAAAATAATAAGTTAGTGATATTAAAATATTCAAATACGTGGCGAATCGTTTCAGAAGCTGATTACTTTTTTCATTAAAGTATATGGAAATTTATCTATTATTAGGCTTTCTAAAATATATTACTATTCATTTCAACCTAATACTCTATCATTTTATTTTATTTTTTTTTTACTGCGTAAGAGATTATTCGAAATCCAGTGGCCCCAAAAACTGTGGCTCTGTATGCAAGCTCTCATTCAATTCTATACCCTGACAAGGGTTGGAGGTTCAGTGGCCGTACATTGAGTGTCTCTTGCAATGGTGGCGTTGGTCTTTGAGATTTTTCGTTTGTTTCAACATGAAACTATGTTTGGATATGTACTTTTGTACACATGAAAAATTTAACTGGAAATCAATAACTTTCACTTTCGAGCCACACTTGGGAGTTTCGCGGGCCGCAGGTTAAGTATTGCTTGTCTAGATAGAATTATAGAGGCTTGGAAAACATCATGGACACTTTAAGAAAAGTGCTAGGTGTCATTTTACTTTGATTTACTAAAGCGAAGAAAAAGAAACATATATTTCTTTAAGGAAAAGTTCATATGAACTAATACTAAATGCAAACTAATTCTATTTGACGGTAGTTACAATGCAAAAAATTCTTTCCGACTTAGCATTTGAGTGTGGCAAAACAAAATCTTAGTTAAATGAGGAAACATGCGTGTATATTCTAAATTTTTAGTTTTTTTCTCCCTAAAACTCTACTACTGTTACCTGCGATGATTGCTGCTTTTCATCATTTATAGAAGTTACCGTTAAATATCTCCATTCAATATTGTCTACAGATTTCCCACCCCCAACTCTTTTTGATGAATTCCCAATATATATATTTCGAACTAAATGCTCGTCATTCCGTTCGAAAATTTTTGGTGAGTCAATAAACTAGATTTCAAAAAATTTAAGCAAATTATTCTTAATATATCATTCCAACTGCGTGCAATCTATGCATCAGCAGTTACTTTGACTGAAATAGTGCATTAAATATATTGAAGTAGCCTAAATTATGTTCAGGAAAGTCAAAAAATGCCTTTACACGAATATTCTGCATTATTTCATATAATAGACACTGAAACAGAGGGTAGATCACCCTTGAAATAACGATATTTGTTAAAAAAATTGAAATATATCTAGCTTCAATAAAAAAATTGGTTTTAAATTTAATATTTGGCCTTAATTCAATTTTCAGTGCCATGTGCTAACTTTTTAGTCGACATTCACTAACCCGTGAGAAATGATGCTAGTTTATTGCATTGCTGGTTTTAACTGATATGCAAGGTTATACAATGATATGTAAATTTCGCTTAGATAGTTCGAATTCTTTAGATCAAATATATTTGGCAACTATTTCACGAAAAAGTTCTGATTCATTTGAATCATTTCTCGAACGATTTCGTCCAACGAGCAGCATTTTTCCCTTATTCCCTTTTTCAAGATTTAGAAGCTGAAAATTCCCAGAACATGGGAGAATTCCCACGATTTCATGGCACTGGTAAGTGACACCTTCAATCGTTGTATTTCATCTTTTATTTTAGCTGTATTTAGCTTTAGGGTTAGAATGCAGATTATCTACGACCGTTTCTTGATATCTATTTTTGTCTTGTTTTCAGCTGTTCTTCAAACATTAGAGTTGCTTTCAGTTACGTCATTAAAAACCTTCTGTGTCGCTAGTTGCCAATTTTTAGATTATTTTATCTATATTTTATATGGGTTCTTCTGGGAATCCTTTTCGCAAATGACTTTAGTAGCCTGAGATTTACCCCTGTCGGGATGACTCATTGGGGTTTGTGATTTAAATAACTTTTGCTGATCAGCATAGATACAGGGAACTTTGATTTTGTTTGCTGATCAAAACCACTTGCTGCTTTATTTTCGACGTTTTCATTTAGTTTATGTAAGAGCTTTCAGTACTTTGGTTTGAAAATCTCAGATAAATTATTATAATTTTATAGACTTTCGGTAAGAGTTTTATATGTTAGACAACGAATCAGGGGTAGAATAGTTGATTTAAATGAATTTTTGTTTTATCGAAATTTAAGCATGAAAGATCTGACTTAATTTTAGGTATATCAAGATATTTTATAGTCTTTTGATTTGACTTTTTACCACGAATTCTTTCTGCGGCGGTAAAAAAATTATAAACGTCATCTAAGATTGGAGACCATCTTCTCAAGTTTTAAACATAAGCTTTTAAGCTATTCAAAAAAAAAAACAAAATTAACTAGTTCAGGTCAGTTATTACAAAACAAAACCTTAAATTGAATATTATGTAACTTATATTGTCCTGCATATGATTTCTTTTGAACCCTCTACAAAGGGTGCAATAATTTTTAGCATTCATGGAATGTTCTGGTACTCGATTAATAACAAAAACAGTAAATTCGTTTTTACCTTAAATACTTCAAATCAAATAGCCCAAACATGCCTGAAATTGAAAAGTTTCCACCATTTTTCTACGTTCATTTGAAATCGATTTGGGTTTAATGGGTTGAAAAGAAATTTCAAATACCATTTTGTTAAAATGAACGAGTTTATGCGTTTTACTGCTTCGTCTTGTTTTGATTCTGGTGAAAATGCTTCGAAGCTATATGTTACTGAATCCCGACACAAAGGTCATGAAAAACATGGTTCCTTATTTCAAAATGAGTTTGAATTGTATCATGATTCGTGAGTGTTGGTATCTATGGCAATTATGTAAAGAGCTTAGAGAAGATATGAAACTACAATTTCGTGATCCTTTCTCAAGGATTTTAAACACATTTACGAAAGCAAATGTAATAGATAATACCGAGTGTTTAATCATTTGAAAATCAAAGATTTCAGTGAAATTAGACACATTTCATTTGAGAATATCAATATTCTTGTAGATTATAGTTACATTCTAATAACAACAGCGCTCATGAAATAAACTCTTTTCACAAAAACATCATGTATTTTGCATACATGATTTAAAAAATTCAATAAGCAGTTAAGAAAATGCAGAATGATTACACTTGTTGACATAATTTTTTTACAAGAAACTGCTTCGTTGTTGTTATCTCTATAGGAACTGTTACTTAAGAATGGTATCAACTTTGACTCGTTTGGTGCGACAATACATCAGTAAAATTTCACGTTTCATGCCGTTTAATCATTTTTTTTACGACTTAAGGGGTCACATGGGTTTGGAATGGTGAAAAAATCGATTTTGTTTTCTTTGTTTTTTCTTAAAGAACAACTCATCGAAAGTACTCTCTAAAAATTTGAAGTCGATCCGAGCTATATATTAGAAGGGAGAGCGATTTCCCCACTTTGATCTGTCCCACCTGTGTAAGTAATATTTCTCATTTCACGCAACTTCTTTCACTTTCTTTTCTATCGAGGAGGGAAAATAATAATGGTAGGGTAATGAAATACTGAGTTTAGATATATTATTATGTACAGGCTTTGGACATAACCAATGAAGAATGGCAATTATTGTATGGGCCTGGTATCGATGATTCTATGTAAGTTCAAAAAAAAAATTGTTTTATTCTTACTTTAAACTTTAAACGCGTTTTTCTCGAAACGGTATATTTCAAGTCGGTGCCAACGATAACTCAAAAACCAATGCACCAATCTTAACCAAATTTTGCTCACTTCTTTTAAATAGTATTTTCTTGTACTTGAACGAAGGATATTGTGTTTCGTTCATTGGAATTTAATACACATGGCATTATTTATTGAATTTTTGGGTCAAAAATTAAATTTTTTACTCGCGACGTTGACGATTTCAATATTTTTACAAATCCTTCGTTCAAGTACAAGTCAAACTCATACTTTAACAGAAACAATTTGATTTTTTTGTTTCAAATGAATCCAACTAAAGATATCGTTGGCACCGCATTTTTCGAGCCTTTTCGTAAAATAGCTGCTAGAGGGCGTATTCTCAATATTTTTGTCTAAAAATTTTTTTACATATAGTTCAAGAGTTATTTTAGTTGTTAACAATAATTTATAATAATTTAATACATTATCTTTTATTTTTGAAACATTTAAAAATGGCGTTTTTTTATTCTCTGAAACCCATGTAACCCCTTAACTTCTACGACTTAACTTCTAATAATATTGTTGTGCTTCGTTCCAATAAATCTTGCTATTGACTTACATTTGTGGAAAACTTTATTTTAAAAGTGAGAAAAAATCACATTGTCTGTGAAAGATTTTAGCTTTCTTATGAGGCAACAGGACAAAGTGTGAGTTCCTCACATCTTTTCCATAGTATGCTTAGGCTTTCATATTGGATGAGCTAAAATGTAATGTTGAATGCCACTTGAAATTCCCATGGTTTGGATCAAACATAGAGACCATTTATCATATTGTGTATTGTTGCGGTTATGCCATAACAGTCCAACAGGAGTTATTCACAATCAGATAATATGAGTTTAGAGTGATTATCATTGCAAACTCCTGATTTCGCTATTCACTGCTACATTCAGTCATGGCTTGTTTTGTGATTATGGCATATAGTCTACGGGTGGATAAAATAAACTTGCCACTATTGATAGTAACTTCTGCTTTGCCCAGCCAACAACAAAAGCTTCGAAAGAAGAATGTACATTTTACAAATGCACCACAATTCATGTAAAAAACAGATATAAAATAAATGCATCAAGTTTTCTTGGACCGATTTTGAGAAAAAAAACAGTTATTTTGCGCTGAACATTATTTTTAATAATGTTTTCATCAAAATCGGACTCTAAATCTTGTATTTTATTTTGAGCTCTGTAGTTTGATTAAACATGAAAAAATAGAGAAAGATTCGATAGTGCTTTTAATGAATTTCGTAAGTGGTATTACATATGAATCTGGCTCATCCTCCAATTTCTGTCAGTCGTTTTTGGGTGAGTTGTGAGATTTTAACATTTTTAAGAATAAAAAATATATATTAATATCTCAAATGTTTAGTTTGGTTTTACTCACTATTACTCACAACGTACAATAAAACGTATCGTCGTGCTTTTATATTTAAAAAAAAAAAACAAACCACATCATATATGCGTGCGGCCTTCGTTTAGTCCTTCTCTGTTGTCTAAAAGGATAGGTACATACCATCAAACCCGGTTGTTCTGATTTTTTGCTGACTTATTTATGATGTTGCCCCAATGAAAAATCCGAATTCGTGACCTCGAGCGCCAAAGCCAACCTTGTAAAAATCAACAAGAATCGAGAAATTTTCAATTTTTTTCGCTTTGGTCAACTTATCCCATAAAAGACTTGTTTCATTATAAAATCTATTCACTAAGTTTTTAAATCATACTAAATTTGGTATAATTTGAGACCAGAATAGTTTCTGTAGAGCCAACAGTTTCCAGGATCCAACTTTTTAAAATTTATCGATTTATTTTGAAATTTTGAAAGTTTCAGCAAAAAATATTATAAAATGATAATTGTGGTAACAAATAATAAGAATACACATATAAAAGCATGTATAGAAAAGATTACATCAATAAAAGGATTTTTTTTATAAGTAGAAGATAAAGTTCAGGTACGAGAGCTGCTGCCCATTGAATGACGCACTCCCACCGCACCCTTCCACTCCCTCCACTACACTCATCTCTCACCACTCCACTCCTCTCTCACTCCCTAGACCTCAAGGATAGATTCTTCGCATTACATTTCATCTAACTTCTCAGTTCTCAGTCCTTACCTTGTTCTGGTCGGTGTCTCATTACATGAGTTGTGTATGAATCACTTGCAGTTTAAATTCAAAATCTACAAAATGTCTGATCCCAATCCCGATGCGAGTTTTTGTTTTATATGAAAGGAAAATTTAAGTCAAGTTGAAGTGCGGTTAGTAAAGGGGGGGTCTTGATCCCTTCTTGCGTTCAGTGTTTGGCTGAACGCTGTTAATGAGATAAAGAAACATGACAACCCGAAGTTGATCCAAGTAGCTATTCGCCGTGGAGAAAGAAGTGTGACACCATAAATACCAAAGAGATCAGTGTCTCAGCTGTTCAATTTCAAAGAACACCGCTTTCTCTGCGAAGATAAAATAATTGAGAAGGTTCTTGCTGCTCAAAGAAAGAAGAAGCCAGAAAAAAAAAATAATTTCAAAAATATGTCTATCACATTTTGAAGAGTACAGTCACGTTCATATCCAGAGATTATTTTTTATGAGAAAACTCTAGCGCAGATTCCTCAAAACAATTTCTGGTCAAATGACCAAACCAAAGACCATTTCGTCAACCTGCTGTCAGGGAGAGAGATGGGAAATAACAACATTCAAGTACTCCAGGCAGAGGGGATGCTGATAGACTCATCATTACTACAGCTGTCACTGTCGCCTCTACCTATGATGTAGCGATAGTCGTTAGTGAGAACATTGACTTGTTGATCATTCTAACTGCATTTGCAGGCCAATACGAGATGTTTTTCAAGAAATATGGAAGAGGAAAATCATCAGATGTCGTGTATTCTAGTATAATCTTCTCAAAGTCCTCATTGAAAGCAGAGATTTTCCTTTTCATCCACGCCTTCAGTGGCTATGACTCCACATCCTGTTTCTTTTGTCGAAAAAAATCCGGGCCTTGAAGAGAAAGCCTTAATTTTTCTCAATACTAACTCTACACCTGTTAAGATAATAGCAGTAGGAGAACGAATAACGGTTGCTTTGTAAAGAGGCAACCCAAGCACCCACAACCTTGATGAGCTGTGGAACTAGCTATTTGCGAGGGCAGCGGCAAAAACCAGCTTTAATCTGGCCAGGCTTCCTCCTTCAAGAAATGCTGTTCGATTTCAGTGCTTACGCACCTACTATCAGGCATAAACGGTCTTTGAATTCAGTTTATTTATAGTAAACGTTTGTTTTATCATTTTCTGTATGATTGTAGCCCTTTTACAGTTGCAGACGTGACACACTAAAAATCGCTCTCTTGGGAGTGGATATCCATGTCATGAGGCCTCAACCTTATGGGCCTTACGGGCCTTATGAAGTAGAAATATGTAGAATATGAAAATAATATACAGAATGCCGAAGTAGAAATAGACTTCCATTCCCCAGAAGGCGGCGATCTTTCCGATGACGAAATGATGGAGGATATTTTGTAGGCACATCCGTCACAAGGCTGTATCTCGGAAACTATCGAATCTACAGAGACAGTTCTGGTCTCAAATTTTTGGAAATTCAAGATAATTTAAAGTTTACATAAGAGATTTTATCACAAAACAAGTCCTTTATGGTATAAATTGGCGAAAACTAAAATAAAGTCGAAAATTTCTCAATTTTTTTTCGATTTTGATAAGGTTGTGTTCAGGACTACCGGATCTAATACAAGGTCCGATGTACAAGGTTACTGGACTATTATTGACACTAAAAATATTTCTTAATTCATGGGAAAAAGTCAGAAAGTTAGTTCGAAATCAATTCCGCGATTTTTTCCTCACATCCCTAAAGCTTTGTTTCAAAAAAAAAGTTTTAAATTTTTTTCGTAACGAAACGTAGCCCACAGACAGGTTGCAGACAATGCTATTTTAATATTTTTTTTCGCTCAATGTTTGTAAATATAGTAGCATCTTATGCTTAGTATTGACTTCGATTTCACGTGAAATGGTTTAGCGTCAAACTAAGGAAGAGTGATATGCACTTCTTAGCGTGAAAAGTTGAGTGAAATTTGCTTTCCCTTTGATGCAGATGACATTGACCCACGGCTCCTCTCATTTCACGTCATTTTATTATGTACGGTTAATTATTTCGAGTTGAAAAGTGACATTTGTTGTCAATTAGTGTTTGAGTTTGAAAATTGAATAGTGCCGATGTCTTTTCAATAAAAAAATCAACCGAAAAATAAAATGCATGAAATTGTATCCGTTAGAAATCAGCAAAGCCTCCGCCAACCTCAATTGTCGAAATTTTCGCTCGAAACAACGAAATCACAAAATTTATCCTCGCATTTATGTCAATACCAGCCTTTGGATTTGAACAAGCTTGCATTTTATATGATTCTAGCTTTTGTATACAGTTTTTAAACAGTTTCCAAGATTTTTATGTTCGGAATAGCAAGTTTATGATTTCAAACATCTTAAAATCTATAATTGCTGTCTTCTCTCGATTTCGCTCCAGCAATATTTTTGGTGACAAATCTTATGCAATGTTTTTCACCTGATATTTTTGATTGAGTTAAATATACTCCATTTCATATCAGCCTAATTTGAATTTTATTATTTTCATCCCAACCAGATACTTTTGAAGCTTGAATGAGAAAAAAACGCGCTAACATTATAAGCGGCATATATTTTAAAAAAAAATAGGATCAATAAGAATAGAAAGCTTTTAAAAAATAAAATAAAAAAATACATACTAATATTACCGATACGTGAGTTATTGATTTCATGTGTTACCTACAATGTGAAGTTTTGACGAAATGTTGCACAAGGGCCTAACAGTATAAAAGTATGCGGGTAAAGAAAACCAAAAACAGCCGGCAATAAACGTTGCATCTTAATTTTTCACTCAAAACTTGGTTCCTGCATAATTGCTATTTGTTTTTCATCATTTCTATTCATTGGCTACAGAAGTTTCAAAAATGAAACGAAATCAATTACTTATATTATTTGTCAGTGATATCGCACCATCAGATCCAGAAACTTCTCACATATTCTTTGAATTTCATGACAAAAGAAAAACTTGTATCATAACACAATAATAAAACAAAACCAGTCATAAATATCGTCACCGTAATTGTTCAGAGAACTCGTGAGCTGAAAACAGGCTTATATGAAACGCGCTTAAAATCAATATGACCTCACCTACACAACAAAATATCACTGTACCTGGGATATCTTCTGTGAATCGTTCGTGACAAAGATCATAATTTTATAATTTTTACGGGATGCGTTGTCTTTCGCTGACAATGAACTACGTCTGCGGTAACAATATTCAAGGATATTTATGCTAGTAAACATAAAATAAAAGTGATGTCAACTGTATTGAAAAAATGTAAGATTCTCTTGCGAATGAGGTGTCGCAGTAAGTAATGTTCATATCGTTTAGAATAAGATTTGCTTTCGAAGGGTGAATTTAAATAGAATAAAGTGAATGAAAATGGCGAAAATAGATTTTTTTTTTACCACCAAGTCATAATTTAACATTTCGGCTAACGCACGTTTGTTGGTAGGTATATTATGTTTTTCTCTTGAATTTCATTCATAATATAAGTAGATAGCTTTAAAAAAAAGCTTCGATAACAATTCAAGAATTTTTTCTAAGCATGCAACAAGCAGCTGTCATCATTATTGTCAATTACCCAGAACTGTAATGTTAATACGGAAAAAATACAGAATGTCTCTAAGGTGCTTTTGACCCAACCACTTTTCTGTATTTACCGTCGCGTTACGTATGTTAGTAAGATTCACCATTAAGGTGAATGAATTAAAGCATTTCAAGCACAAATAGTTTGTGGAAATTATTATTTTTCCTCTTAGTTTTTAGTTGTTACACTTTTGGCAAAGAAAATATTAAATCGAAAAATAGGCAATGATTTACGCTGATTTAGGCTGATGATAGGCTGATTTCAATTATTTGTAGTTTTGCTGCAAACTAATTTTTTTTAAGATAAAAGAAAGGGATCAACTCATCTTTATTGTTTTTTTTTGTGCTAAAAACAATGCAAAATTCATTCATAAGCATCCCTTTTAATAAATATAATTATGTAGGAATCGTGGTAAAGCATAATATTATATCCGCTTGGACAAATGAGACAAATTTTGAACATTCTGCTTTGAACGAACAATCTCAGGCATCGTTCAAATCTATTTTTAAAAAACCACTTATGAATTTTAGTTTGACTTTAATAGTACCCCGATAAAATAATTTTTGCTGATCCTATTCAATTATGTGTATCCAATTTGACTTTATTTCGGAGGAAGCTGTAAAATTTAAATGCAATTAATTAAAATGCAAAATAAATATTTAATACTAGCACATGCAGTGCAGATTAATATATAAATGAATTTTTACGTGATTGTCGACAATAAGCTGACTGTAATTTTTGAGTGTCGAATTCGTATTGCATTTGCTGCATCATCGAAAAAATAATGTGTGTGATACTTTGAATCGGTTTAGCTGGAAAATAGCGTCAATTTGCTGAATGCAATATCAATGAAGTGTTTTAATTAGTATGGCATGTGGAAAAAATGAACAATTATTATCATTCCTTTTAATAAAACCAGTTTTGAGAGTCTCAGAATAATGGGCAAAACATTGCAGATTTTTGGATTTTATTTATAATTATAAGTGTGGGACAACGATTTCTCGGATTGGGAAAGTTAACGAAACCAAACTAAGCAAGACAAATAAATATTTATGTGTCCGGAAAACAAAAATGATGTTTTTTAAGTTAACATGCTTGAAAGTGGGCCTTATTTCAATGATGTTCACGTGTTCCCCCTAGACATCGCATGCTCATGAGAAGTTGGGGCTGTCTGTCGTACCATAAACTTGACATCACACAGTTTTTGGCAGCATATTCAAACACATCACCCAATTTTTCAAACCTTTTTTCTTATTGAGAAACCTGGGGTGTGTTCAATGTGCATGCTATAGCTGCTTCAAAAGCATAGCATAGCATCACTTTAGCAAGTGTCAAAATTTGAAGTAGCTAGGTGAAGCAGCTATGGGTATTGGACAGACAAGAGCTGCTACGAAGGTCAGCAAATTCAAAAATACTTTTTCAAAATTTTTTTTAAATTTTAATATTTGAGTTTTCGTCGATTAGTTCAATACTTCCATTGCACTTTGGAAATTGTATAAAATTTAGGAATTTTCAACATACTGCTGCAGAAACCATTAAAATTTTCCTAACATATTTAAAATGTATCACTTATTTCCGGCTTTTGACGGCATATACAAATATGAAAAAGAGCAAAAAATAATCGTTGAAAATTGGATTTCACATGAATCAGTGCACCCGGCCTTTTGCGCTTCATGCTCGCCTGCTAAAAACTCAAGATGAACTGCACTGTGGGAAAGCCGACTTAACTCGAGTTGAGTTGAAGTGTTTAAAAGCCCGTATTTAATTTATGCTGTCACTATTTTCAAATTTATTCCTCATCTCCTGTGTCACAAAAGCGCAAAAAATTCTTTTCATTTCAATTTCCAATTGAAAATGACGTTTGAACTGCATGTCAGCTGTGTACGCACGGCCATTTTGCCTTAGCTACTTTCTTGCTATCCTCCAGACTGCGAGCAGCAAATAGCTGCTACCTTAGCAGCTATGCCGGAATCTTGGACAGCCCGACTGTCAAATAGCAAGCATCAGAAAGTAGCTATTTCGTGACATTGGACAGCCAGAGCTGCTAAAATAGCAGCTAATAGCTGCTATAGCATGTACATTGAACACACCCCTGCTGAGGCTGATTTTGCATTTTTACTCTGGTACAAAAGTTATTGTTAAAAAATTGTTCAAATGTTTTTGTGGGGTTGGGTACAAAATCTCGTATTACAATATCCCGTTTACAAAATCCCGATTACAAAATCCCGCATTTCAAAATCCTGTATTACAAAA
Organism: Nemotelus pantherinus; assembly: GCA_963978885.1. Classification (NCBI taxonomy): domain Eukaryota; kingdom Metazoa; phylum Arthropoda; class Insecta; order Diptera; family Stratiomyidae; genus Nemotelus; species Nemotelus pantherinus. The sequence goes on along the minus strand of OZ022263.1, from coordinate 52,800,697 downwards.
TCCCGTATTACAAAATCCCCTATTAGCAAATCTCGTATTACAAAATCCCGTAATACAAAATCCCGATTTAAAAATCCCGTAGTTTTGCATAATATAGAATCAGGCGCGGCGCCGCGCCTGATTCTATATTATGCAAAACTACGGGATTTTTCCTTCAGCTCTTTTTTTATTGTAGCTAAAGCGACGATAGCTAAAATGAATGGAGGGGAATCAGAGAAGAAAAATTTGGCAAGGTACCAAAATATTAAAAAATTATTAGAAAAAGATCTGAAACTGAAACAATCGATTATTTGAGAAGAATCGCGTATAATGTCTTTATGTTGAAATTTATTCCTAAATAAAAACTTAAATCACTATGTTTTTGTTATTTCATTATATGAATAGGTTTCATTCCACGAGATTTTGAGTTTCGGGATTTTGACTTTCGGGATTTTGAATTGCGGGATTTTGAGTTTCGGGATTTTTAAGTACAGGATTTTGTGTTTCGGGATTTTGGAATACGGGAATTTCGAAACATACGGGATTTTGTTAATTCGGGATTTTGTGATTCGGGATTTTGATACGATCCCGTTTTTGTGTCTAAATTATTTCAAAAATTTCTTACCCGAGTCTAGATTTATAATTTACAAATTTATGCAAAAAAGTTTTACATATAGGTATGTTAAGCACTCAAACTTAGCTAAAATGTTTATTTAAAAAAATTAAGCCTGGGTTTTATGGTAAAAAAATAGTCATGGATGTGTTTGGAAACTTACCTGGATATTTCTATAGCTCTGTCGCCTAGGATCCGAAGCTCTGCTGCTTGGCACTCCGCCGACTAGGGCTCTGCTGTCTGGATTGTTGATGCAGTAGCCTGGTGACATTTACATAATATGGCAATAGAATGATTGTCGATATTGGATGCCAAATTGTTTAGCACATTCCAATAGCAGCGCTCAAAATTTCGCGTAAAAGAAGTAGTAATACATTTATTTGTTTGAGATTAGTGGTTTTGAATTCCGATATGTTTGAATTGTTTTAAAATGAAAATTGCAGTTTTTGATCAGTTTAATTTTATCCATTTCGCAAAATATTCTTTTCGCTTTTTTCTGACTATTTTAGCTTGAATTTGGCTACAATTTGATTTTTTGATCAATTATTTGTTAGTTTTCGCATCGTTTCTCAATTTTTATTTATATTTTACTTCAAGTAGGGAGCCCGGTAGCTCTGCTCGCTAAGGCGTCAGGCCGAAAAGCGGCGTGCTACGAATCCCTCCAGTGCCATGGCTGTACCTAAGTGTGAATGCGTGTGATTGTCTATGAGGGTGGCAAATGGGCCCAAACTGGTGGCCTAATGCTGGCCGCGTTCCCGGCAGCCCTCTTCAATAACCTAACCTAACCTTACTTCAAGTAAGTCAAAATACAGCTTGAAAATAAACATTTCGTTATCCTTCATGGAAAAATAACATGTTCTAAAATAATTTTTGTATATATGATTTGAGTTGAAATTGTTGTCGTCAAAAACGCAGAAACCAAAATGTGGTGAAATAAAAGTTTGTTAACACATTTTTTTTTGCAAAACAGGCTTATTATATTTCACCACCTACAGCAAATTCTTTTATTAAACGTTTTTAATTATTAAGCTATTAAGGTTGGAACTGCATAACAAAGCCAAACAAAGCAATCAGATAGAAAAATATCAACATATGGTTCATATCGACATTTTGTGGCAGAGCTTAGGAGACGTGAAAAATGAAACGAGGAAACTTGCTTGCAATTCGGTATACATGCATTATATTTTTCAGCTTTCTCAGCGTTCTCGATCAAATCTGCTGCAAAATGTTGCTAATGTTCCAGTTCTGCAATCAATTTCACCTTCTTCGTTTGTATAGAGCTTAGTGTATATCAACAGCTTCTTTAGAAAGCTAGATATGCAATTAACTTGGTTGTACTTTGCATACCCTTGACTAAACCAGCCTCGGAGACATATGGTTTCTTTCAAATGAACACGACTATCCGGCTTTGATAGGGCTGCATATTCGCAATTGTGGATAAATTATTTGAAAAACGAGAAAATTCTCTTGATTTTAAGTAACCAACTTATCACTCCGGTTGCCATAAACGGCTCATTGACATGTTTGGCTCCCTGTTTAAAGTTTTGCTGTCTTTTTTATCTGTCTATTAAACCCTTATTGTTTATAGCTTTTACATATATTTCTTGTAACTTTCCCTGTTTTACACATGAATATTTTTTCGAGCTACATTGTTGCCTAAATATTAACTTTCCTGCCTCACTTGTCATCATGTGTGTTGACTTTAATATGCCATCCGTCAAATGGGACTCTGGTTTTGCCGTATTTAATCGATTTCGATTGCTCTACCATCGTTCCTTTCTTCGTGTTCTCTTTGCCAATTTTACTCTGTCCCTAACGAAAACAAGAAAATCCTAGATCTCATCCTTTTCAACATTGAACTTTTCTCATTTTAATTAAAGTCAAAGCTTTGCACGAATTCTAACCTCCTCCATCCCCTTTTCTTTTGAATGTATCACTCAGTTTTCTAATTGTGTCAGATTTACGACTTTAAAAGAAAACTCAAACAAACGATTTTCTCGATGCTACCTGAAGCAATTGTTGCTGGTTGTTCCGAGGACTGGACATCGGCACTGCTGCTAAAAATGTCATACCATGCTTCTCAAATTGATCACCTCACAAACTGTATTCTTCTGCACGCGTAAACGTAGTGATGCTCCTGGGTTTACCGAGACAGTCAAACGTACTCGTATCTTCGTTTATAAAAATGCTACCTTTATACTCTCATTCATATGAAAATTATGTATATGTTCTGATTTGGAATGACTCCTAAAACTTCTGTTCCTATTTCGATCTTTGGGACTCTACTCTACTCTACTTGGCTCAATAGCATTTAATACCATTACTGCTGCTCAACTTCAGGATATTTGTGATAATTTTGCACAGTTTTTCTCTTCAGTACACTGCGACTTATTTATTCTATCTTCTCAGAAGTTTTCTTGCAATTTTCCTCTTAGTCTCTTTAATCTCGACGAATGGAAACCAAAAATTTAGTTGATCATCAGATTCTTCAGAAGATCTGAATTCTCTTACTGCTTGGCGTGACTCTAATAAATTGTCTTCAAATTTTTTCAAATGCTTTGCCATGTCCTTTTCTCTGAATTTACAAATTTATTTTATTTGTTGAACCATCCTTATCTCTGTATTTTTACTAATGTTCGAAGAACAATAGTATTAAACTCGTTTCGCCGAAAATTCATATTTCTTTATATATATATATATATATATATATATATATATATATATATATATATATATATATATATATATATATATATATATCAGCAAAATGATTAAGGGAGATAATCTCTGGAGTGGCCGATTCGATTGAGCTGAAATTTTCGGAGAACGTAGATGTATATAGTAGGTAGGTCCACAACTTTCTCAAATTCAGATATTCTAAACCTTTTGGCGGCGGCGAGCGTTTTAGTGAATTTTGAGGTACTCCTATATTTCCAAGCAGTGTAAAGTTTTGTTAAAGAAAAGTATTGGGAATGAAAACTAATTATGTTTTAAGCTTGTTTATGATAAAAAATTGGAAAATGTGAGCCGTGTGTGGGTGCAGGGTGCCTAAAAATAGGCAAGGATTTTTTTTCAAATTTCGATTTGTCATAACTTCTAAGAAAAACAATGGATCATCGTGAAATTTGCAGAGCGTATTGATGTTGACCAAAATTTAGCACATGTGGATTTTTAAGATAGTGCGGGTAACCCTGTAGCTACGGCAGGCTCCTGAATAAAAAACCTTCATATGATTGACCTTCCTGAAAAATTTTTGATTTTTGACAAAAAAATCAGATCGTTGATAAATTTTAACCTTTGTCCATCATGTCAAATTAAAATTTTCAAAATTCCGATTTGCACAAGAACGGCAACCCATCACCAAATTACCTCTATTTTCAGCACTCGAAAGTTCTGTTCACGAGAACTGACGACCGGATTATCCGATCATAATGAAATTTACAGGACATGTTGGTATTAGCTAGGACCAGGTCTGATAGAAGTGATTTTGAAATAAGGGCAACCCTGTGCCAGTGGTACCATCTTGAAATATCACCCAGAAAAAAAACCGGTTTTTGGCCTATAACTTCCGATTCAGCCATCAGATTTTGACAAGATTCATCCAATACTTGGATCTTACTTTATGTAACATTTGATGAAAATTTGGCTGAAAAATTAGAATAGAGTTGCCAGCTGTGTTAATATTTTGTCTCATAAAGCTTGCAAATTTGCTCAGCAAAATAAAGCTTTTTTCCCTATAACTTCCGGTCCAGTATAAAAATCAGAACGAAGTTCACGCAGTAAATGGACTTTAATGTGAACCAAATGTCATAGAAATTTCGTACCAAAATCATGAAAGGGCTGCCAGCTGTGACCATTTTTGTAATTTTGTTTAATTTCTTTACTGAGCGATTATGTCATTAGATTTCCAAATGGAAATGATACTGCAATGAAAATTAACAACGAATATTAGCGCTTTAAAAATTTGAAAAATTTTGAACGTGGCAACCCTAAAATTATTTTCACCCGTATAACTTCCAGCGCAGTGATTCAATCGAAACGAAATTTACTGGTTGGGTTTAACTTAGCGTGAAGCAGAATAGTTATGTATTATGCTTTGCTGTTGATACAGGCTAACCAGCATTAGCCATTTCCGTAAATATTGCACCAACAGATGCTTCAAACAACGTTCTCATATGCAAAGCATTTGCAATAAAAATAAGGAATTCTTTTTTAAATTTTTCGAGTTTTGAACATTTTTCGGATGGCAGCCTCAAACAACGTTTAACCGCTGAGACCTTCGAACGAAATTCAAAGGATACGTTGATTTGAATATGAGCTTGTTATGGTAAACTTATTGCTGCTTCGCTCGGAAAGTGTTGCCAGCACTGAATTATATGTGTTGAGTTTTGTTGCTTTGGATAAGGAATGGTTGATATGGTTCTAAAAAACAGTGTATTACGTCTTTCCACACTTTTTTGTCACTCAAAGACAATTTCTTCGAAAATTAGTTTTCTAGCGGTTCAGGTGCGCTAGTTTTTTTATTTATTTATTTATTTATTCAATCACAGTTTCACCAACAAAATGGTTAATATAAAAAATACATTTATGAATTTTATTAAGAACAGTTAAACGGTCGGATAAAACGTCACTTGAAAATTTCCACAGTATGATTAAAGTCGAACATTAGATAGGCTGAGTTAAAGCTTCGGGCTATTGCGTAGGTAGGCTCATTTAATCCATAATTGGTGTTATTAAATGGGATGGATAAGGCGCTATGATGTCTATGCTCACCGTGACGAACACGAAAATGTAACTTTGATAATAAAAACTCAGAGTTCACGTTTCCATTGATAAAGTTCGCAGCGAATAGAACGTTGGAATTTTGACGTCTAGTTTCAAGAGTGTCCATGGTCAATAATTGCAAGCGGCTTTCTTAAGGAGGTAAACAAAAAGGATCAGACCAGCGGAAAAAACTAAAAACAAAGATTGAGAATCTTTTTTGAACAGATTCAATTCGATCAATATGCTCCTTATAATATGAAGACCACATCAAGCACCCATATTCAAGCGTCAGGCGAACCAGAGAGCAGAAAAGGATTTTTGTCATCCGAATGTCATTGAATTCTTTAGACCGCCTTTTTAAGAAGCCAAGTGCACAGTTGGCTTTTATTATTATAAAGTCAATGTGGTCATTAAAAGTAAAAGCAGATTTTAATAGAACACCTAAATCACGAACTTTATTGGAACAGGTTAATATAATATCATTTAAAAAGTAATTGAAAATAATGGGACATGATTTGTGGGAGAAAAAGATAACTGAGCATTTGTCAGCATTTAGTGAAAGACGGTTTAGAGCGCACCAATCAGAAAAATTTGGTACACTGCATTGCAGAATTGTACAGTCGTCAAGTGATGATATTATATTGAAAATCTTCGCGTCATCAGCGTAGAGTAGAATGGAGGATCCAGGAGCGAATTTTGATAATATCGTTAATATAAATAGCAAAAAAAATCGGACCGAGGTGGCTGCCTGGTGGCACACCCGAAGTGGAGATTATGTCAGTGGATAGAGTGCCACAAAATTGAACGTTCTGTTTGCGTTATGTGAGATAGGATTTAATCCAGTCAATAAAGTTATTATTGAATTTAAGAAAATGCAATTTACATATAAGAATATTATGATCCAGCTTATCAAAAGCCTTCTTGAGATTGCCGTAGAACATTTAATCAATCTTGAGGTCACTTTTGATCATCAAAGCATTACCGTGGACTATGGGCTTTGCTATACATTCTTGCTGCAATTCTTTTAGCATTTCCTCATGTGCTAAGGTACTTATTACTGTTATTTGTCCTAAGCTCGAATACTATGGTGAAGTCTGGAGTTCTCAACTCACATAACTTTTCAATGCTGCTGATCAGTTCAGCCGAAATCCCCTCATCACACGATGAACGTTCAACGCTCTTAAATCTCTCTCTCCTAGCGAAGCGCAGAGTTTGCATTGACGAAAGTTTTCTGTTCAAATTTATTCGCAAGTATATAATTTCATCTTTGCACCAATTTTTTATCAAATTTTATTAATTATTGAACGACAGCATGACAGGCAAATTAGGAACTCTGATTTTTACGTAAATTTCTAAAATAAGGATTTTTGACTCCATTCACCTCTTTTGTGCCTTATAAGTATTTCTGATTCGGTCCTCTTTCCACTCTACATCAGCCATAAAGAGTAATATTCGCAATACAATATTTGCTCTTGATTGACTTTGCTTCTCGTTTCTGTCTTTCATGGCTTTGAATGGTATTTTTGATACACAGTTCGCCTGTTAGTTGTGTTGGGACCAAATAAGTAAATAAATAAATTACAAAAAAAAATGAAAATTTTTGACATATCTGATACTTTATGACTTGTTTTGGCAACGTTCAAAATAACTTATTATATCAATCTTGAGAGCTCAGAGTATATTAATTAGCTCAAGCTCTAGAGTATAAGGTCTAGCTCAGTTCTCACTCGAAAAAACAATAGCAGAGGAAATATTGAAAAAGTTGGCTTGCAATTGATTATTTTTTCATCTCTGAAAAAAAGTACGTATACAGTACCGTATGACATTAAAATTTTCAATTTGAAAAAAACTAATTTATGAGCCCGATAAAGAATACAGCAGATAAATCGACAATGATGCCAGAAAGCGCTTAGCAAGCCAACTGGTTTTGCAATGAGTCACTTGATGCAGTCACTTCCAAGGTAATTCCTGCATTTTTTCAAATATTCGAGCATTTAGTTAAATAGCTTCATATAAGGCTATAAGAGGGTGTTAAATCTGATGAAAAAAATTCATTAGATCTCATAACCAGGAGCCACAGCCTACACGTAAACACACAGCCTCTTAAATGAAAAGAAATTAGAAAGAATATGCATAAAGTGTATAAAGTAAGTGATACAATACTGGAAGATGTGGAACGGCTTTGAACAGTAAAATATATAGCTCGGTTGTACTAGTTTCGATAATTCAGAATATAATAATTTGAAACTTGTTTCGAATAAGCTAGTTGAGTCCAAGAAAACTTCATCCAGGTGATTCTGCTATGAATTTGAATGGCTGCGTGCTGATAAAATGATTGAAATTAAGTATTCAATCCTATTAACTGAAAGTGAAGGTTACGAACTCTCCAACAATATCAAGTAACCACTCTGCATTCACTTTTTTACTGCCATCTGGTTTCTTATGACTCAGATTTGTACAATTATTTTTTCCATAGGTCTTCAAATCCTTCAGGCTGATGCAAATCAGTCCTCTCAACTTTTTACTTCAGGCTATCAAAAGATTAATATCGTCGAAAACCGTTTTAAATTACACAGTTAATTTTCATACAAATTTGCGCCGGATTACAGCTAATAATTTGTACTTAAGCTTTTCATTTCTACTCTTGCTCTAATGACATTGGCCACGCATACGAAAGTATTCAAAAAGCCATACTCAATACAAGAGCAGATATCATTAAAATGTCCATTACCTTCTCGCTGAAACGAAATCGAAATCGTTTTCGATCGCAAAAGTTACATTCGAATCTGCTACGCCATGCAATAAGATAATACTAAAGAATGTATGTGGGTATTATGGCTGGCTGGTGACAGGGCAGCAACGCAAAGATGTTTGCCTACATCTGATATGATAATTTCACTTTCTCTGCTTGGCACCGGTTTTCGGTCCAGTTTGGCAGCAGCACTGCGTCGGCTTGTCCAAGTCACCAGATTGTAATAAATTCGAGATATTTTGCTATTGGTATATTTTTCTGTATTTTTTCTTGGTGTTTGGCTTTGCTGAAATATCTGACGAGCTGACACCTACTGTTTGGCAAGATACCGTTTCGGAAATTAAATTGGGGAGAAATGATTGCCATTGTAAGCGATGTCAACAAGACTCGAATTTAAGGTTGAGTAGGTAGATGGACGAAGTGATTGGGCTCAAATCAGTCATTATTGAGTTTCATGACAAGATGTTATTGTGGTTTAATATTTCCGGCTCTTTAAGACGAGTGGGACGAAAAGCACCCACAATTCTACGATTTTGTTTAAATAGACTGATAAAAATTAATTCATGCATGCATTTACATTGTGCGGTGGTTTAGAAAAAATAAAATATCTTTTTCGAAAGCTAGGTAATGTAAATGTCTTGTCATTTGAATTTTATTTTGTTGTTTATTACTTATTTCGAAAGTAGGTCTTTTATATAAGTAATTTTTTATATGTAGTCTTTTTTTAATTCCTCGCAATATAACTTTTACTCTAGAAGAACTCGCGAAAAATACTTTTACACAAAAAAGTGGATGTTTTCGATTTTCAGTGTGAAAGGGAATTTCAAAGCTACCTTCCATTTGGAAATTCTCCTTTTCAACTTTTTTCAATCCATCAAGAGACCTAAGATTATGATCATTCAGAATACTTGCATCAAAGTAGAGCGATAGAAAACCAAAACGATTTGGTACTTAAAGGCGAGTTATAAATTGTGTGATAAGAAATTATAAAATTATAAATTGTGTGATAAAAATTATATAATTTCGAATATGTATAATTATGTACAGAAACTTCATATATATGGTTCGATTGAACGATGTTTGCATGGTCGTGTCTACCTTTGACTGATCAGCTTGAATTTTTCGTTCTCTTCTTTTCTTTTGGAAACAACTGTTACATTCGGAGAATGATAATGATGAAAATATTCAAGCACAAATGTTCAAAAGGATGCTTTTTAGAGAGCGTTTGCGTTTGAATATTTTGCAATAATTCGAAATAAACATGCGTTAATGGGAAAATATTCAAATCTAATGAAATCCAATAAAAGAACCATATAATCTAGGCGATATTGAAGTAATAACTAAAAATAGAACATACTTCTATTTGCACTTAAAGAAAACAAATGTGTTTGTTGAATGTACTAGCAATTATAAAAATTATGGGAAATTACCAATAACTATTAATTAATAAAAAAATTATTATTAATTATAAATGAATAAAAAAATTCCGAAAATAATCTTTTGGCATATAAAGCTCAACAAAATCACTTGAAAAACAAACAACGTTTTCACCAAAGAAGCTATAAGACATCACTTACAGGCTATCGCATAGTTGACTACTTCCGAAGCCACACGTAGCATGATTGCTTTTGATTAACACGTCCACCAATCCCGTTAAAAATAGTTCCGTATCAAATAAAACAATTTAAAAAAAAAATCATTTTATCGCTGTTGTTCTCGGGTTCCAGGTTTTGACAATACCATTCAATCACTTTAACTAAAATAAATTTGAAAAGTTTTTGAAACCAATTGCATTTGTAATGCAGTATTCAATGCATCAACAATGTTCGAGGTAGATAATCTTCTCGAAGTAAAACGTAATTTTGAGATTTACAATGTCTTGCCCACACTGGGCGCTTTTTAATTTAAGTTTTTAACGATCAAAAACCTTAATGTATACATAAGCGTAAATGTTTTTACTTGATATTGAATTATAGATTGCGTTAAATAATTACTATAACAACAAATTATTGCTTAGTTCAAGGTACAATCAACACTTATGTAATAGTTTCATTTCAAGATGGCACTGCCAAAATATTTAGTGTGTCAAATACATCCTCAGCTAGAAAAGTGTTACCACCACTGCTATTAGTAACTTCAAACATTCTTTTGACCTTAACAATGGACGTCAGATTGTTTGTTAAAATAATTCTTAGCATAAAGCCACCGCAATAAGTTTTATACTAATTTTTTTGCTTTTTTATATAAATCGATAGGAACCAGTCAACAATTGTTCCATATTTTCATTGATCATTATCAAATAAGAAACTTGATCACTAGAAGTTGTAGGATTTGTTTAAAAATAAACTGTTGGAGAACAGGTTTTTGCCTATAGTTATCTCGATTTTTTTCAGAAGAAAGTACGATAATCACAATTATAACCAAATTAATAAATAGTTTTTATACGTAAGCAATCGTTTTAACTGAGCAGAACATCATACGTTGCTATTGTAAAATATTTTCAACAACAATACATCTAAGTAATGAATTATAAAATTATTTGCAAGTACACACAAGCATTGAATATTGAATCTTCATTGAATGATCTCGCGTTCGCCTTGTGTTAATTTGATTTGTTTTCACGCTAACATAGGTACTTACAGACTGCGGCAAAATTTCATTTGTATTGTTATTCAATTTTGAAAAAATATAATATATATTTATTAGAATAATAGGATGAAAAAAATAATTTACATGAACATTATAATTTTTTGAAAACTGGTTTGAGTGCTAATGTTTCACATTAGTTCATCAAACATGATACCATTTCTCCACTTCTAGGACTAGTTTTAATACTTTGTTCCTTATACCTTAATCGGAAAAATTATCGGAACGAAAATCGTAAGGAAGTTATATATGCCTTTGGAAACTTTTCCGTATTTCTATTGCGTTGATCGTTTATAAACACGAACATGTTTATGAAACGTTTACTTTCCCATTAGAAACGGAAGAGATAGCCCTAATGTATAAAAATATACCAACAAACTTCCAATGCTTAAAATAAGCGAGCCTCTTTTGAGTCAATTTTTTTTTTGTTGGTTATTATTCACGGCAATGATTAATATTCTCAAACAACAAATGTGTATGATATATTCGAACATCAGACTGCTTAAAAATGGTAGCCTACTTCCTAAAAAACGAATATATTGCATCATATGCAGCATGAACAAACTTCGTTTTATTTGATACAGTGACTATTTAAAAATGCAAATCACTGTAACTTAGAAATTAAGAACCCTATCCATAAAATTTAAACGTATTTGACTAGATGCATGTTCAACGAATACAATGCAAACAACAAATGTTCCAGCAATATTCCTCGGCGTCCGGTAAAAGAGAAATACCACTGGCGCAGAAAAATTGTAGCTCACAGCTTATTTGATACAGGCACTTCAATGCGAATAAACTTCTATTTATCGCGCCGTTAATCTGTCTTGTTTTTGTTTCTTGAATTTTTGATTGTGTTATACATTGGCTTAGGTAATTTTTAGCAAGATCTTGTAAGCTGAAGTGCCAAAATGAGCCAAAATTGTAAAATGGGTCATCGCACCACAATTGAACAGCGCGAATTGGTATTAAACCACTTTAAAAAAGGACAAAGTGTTGGAAAAATTGCTGAAAGTGTGAATTTGAGTGTCTTTACTGTGCAGCACATAATTGAGCGCTTCGTACACGAAAATCGGGTAGAAAATAAGAGGAAAAATGCGCCAAACAATATTTTCACCGTATCCAACGAACGATACATTGTAAGGAAAGTGAAAGCAAACACAAAGATTTCCGCTCCGAAATTGGTTACTGAGGTTCATCGTGAGTTAAGAAAGTCATGTAGTGCTGAAACCGTCCGACGAGTGCTTCGCGACCATGATTTCAACGGGCGAGTAGCTCGTAGGAAGCTATTCATTTCCAAAAAAAATACAATAAGCCGATTTGCCTTTGCCAAAGGGCATGTGGGAAAGCCATCCGCGTTCTGGAATACAGTTATTTTTGCGGACGAGTCCAAGTTTAACATTTTTGGCTCCGACGGAATGTCTTATGTCTGGCGCAACGCAAACACTGAGCTAAACAAGGAGAACCACAAAGCTACTGTGAGGCATGGTGGTGGTAATGTGATAGTTTGGGCCTGCATGTCCGCAGCCGGAGTCAGAAATTTAAAGTTTATTGAGGAAACAATGGACCAAACAAAGTACCTTGATGTACTCAAAAACAATTTGCTGCAAAGCACTGAAAAACTGGGTGTTCGCAACAAATTTCGGTTGTACTAAGACAACGATCCAAAGCACAAGTCGGGAATTGTGCAGTCCTGGCCAATTTGGGAGTGCCCTCATTTGATGACTCCACCGGCACAGTCACCAGATATGAACGTCATTGAGAATCTGTGGACTTTGTTGGATAACAACATTAGAAAACACAAGATTTCTAATAAACAAGACCTGAAGAAAGCACTGCTAGAGGAATGGAAAAAAATTACTCCTGACATCACAAAAAACCTTGTTGATTCAATGCCGAATAGGCTCCAGGCTCTGCTTAAGTCTAAGGGCTATCATACAAAGTATTGAAATCAACTGGAAACCTCATAATTCACCACAATTTTAATGTTCAATCAAACTGTATCAAATAAGCTGTGACATGAAATTTGTTATTATTTTAATTTTTTTTGTTTTTTAAGATGTAAAACAGCAACTTTGTAACAAATACAAACTTGTTTAATAAACAACAAACAATTGCCTTCAAAATAGTGTTCAAATTTTTTTGATATTGTTATTATGTTTTGAGTTATTGCAACTTAATTTTTTAAAGAAGCACTGTATCAAATAAGCTGTGAGTCACTGTACGTTTGCAATCTTTTTTATACGTTTGCAATGTACAATTATTTTGAATATTCTAAGAGCATATGTTGCATAAAACTCGTGAGAGGTAATGATGTTAAAACACGTCAATGATCTGAATGTATATTTTATTATTTTATTTATTGGGATACTTTGGATGTTTTCAGCATACTTGTATAAGTATGTCATTTATTTATTCTTATTTTTGCTATTAGCTTTTTTCATTTTCGTTTTGGTAGCTCGACTAAATACTCGACTTTAGCCTCTTAGTAAAGAAAGACTCAAAACAATAACAATTAATCCTTTCGCATTGAGCCAATATGTTTAAAACTAATAACCGATATTATTGACATTCTCTTTATTTATTTATATATTTAATGTCCGAATCCAAAGAACCAATCCAATTATAGATTAGACAAAAAGAAAAAAGAAAAATACATACAAGTATATAAATGTGTAAGAAAAAAAAAATAACATGGAAACCAAGAAAATTAATAAAATTCAGAAGGGAATAATAATACAAAAAAGAATAAAAAGCTAATCGACCGAAAAGGAAACAAACAAATTGAACAAATTAGGACATATTTGGATTATAAGAAAGAACGTTATTTTTTAAAGTACTTTTATACACAGATAACGTTTGAGGCAGAGGACCAACGTTAAGGCTGTTGTGCTGACGAGGCAAACGCAAAAGGGGGGAAAAAAATAGGTGTCGGTACGGGCAAATGTAAAATTAAAGTTAAATAATGTTCTATTAGGACGGCCCGGTTCCCTAACTGAAAGCTGAATGCTGGGGTCAACCAATATACTGGCTTTAAAAAGTTTAAAAAGGTGGCACTCGTCGAAGAACACTCTACGTGACTCAAGGGAAAGAATTTGAAGGATGGAGAGGCGCATACTGTAATCACAATACGGAATACTGCACTTATAGAACAACGAGCGGATGAATTGGCGTTGCACGGATTCAACCGCGTCAATCAAGTATCCGTAATGTGGACACCAAATTTGGCAACGGTATTGAAGAACACTACGGACGAAGGAAAAAAAACAGATATAGAGAAGTGGAAAGATTAAAAAAACTGATGATGAAGCCGGAATAACGGGAAGCCTTCGCAGTGACGTGAAGAATATGCAAGTCGAACTACAATTTGAAATCAAAAATCACGCCAAGGTCCTTGATATTAGAAACAGCATTGAGCAAAGGAGATATTTTGTGGGTGAAAGACATTTGATGACACTTCGCAGCATTCAAAGTGAGGGAATTAGCAGTGCACCAGTTAGCCAAAGTATCCAAATTGCTCTGCAATATGGTACAGTCACTAGCGGATTCAATCATTCTGAAAATTTTGAGATCATCAGCGTACAAAAGACAGGATGAGCTAAAGAGGGAAGGAAGGTCGTTAATAAACAAAAGGAACAATAAAGGGCCTAGAATGGATCCTTGCGGAACTCCTGAGATAGGAAAAAAAGGTGTTGAAAAGCAAGAGTTACCAGTAACGAAACAAGAGCGATTACAAACGTAGGAAGAGAACCAACAAAAAAAGGCACCAGAGAGACCAAATCCAGTTAGCTTTGATAGAAGAATATCATGGTTCACAGAATCGAAGGCCTTGGCAAAGTCGGTATAGAGGACATCAACTTGCTTTTGCTGGTCGATTGCGGAAGCAGCGGTGTTTGTCAAAGTCAAAAAATTTGTAACCGTTGACTTACCTTGGATGAATCCATGCTGGTCTCTGGCCAGCAAGGGCTGGACGAAAGGGTACGCTCTATAGTAAACGACTCTTTCGAAAAGCTTACTAAAGCATGGTAAAAGGGATATGGGACGGTAGTTAGAGATGGAAGAAACATCACCAGCTTTAAGGATGGGAAATATGTTGGCCGATTTTCAAAGGGAAGGAAAGGTCCCGATTACAATGTTGAGGTTACAAATAATTGACAGAGGAACATACAAGGAAGATGAAAGTGATTTGGTGAAATAATTTGGAATACCGTCAGGACCGAAGCTAGTGCTTGCATCTAGAGACAACATTAACGATTCCACTGCTAAGAGATTAGTAAAAAAAATAGAAAGGGTACAATCAAAGAAGAGCTACTATGATGGGAGGTGAAAGAAGAGAAAAATTGAGCAAAGAGCTCACAAGAATCTTGAGGTGAGGACGCAGACTTATCATGAAGATACATAGCAGAAGGAATGCCAGACGAAGCTTTAAGGGATTTAATATAGGACCAAAGAAGTTTAGGATTGTCAGAAGTAATAGAAGTTTCGACATACTTAAGGTAAGCACGCATAGCGTCGTTGGTTGCCCTTTTAGCAGCAGCAGGTAACCTCTTCAAATTCAAAAGGTCATCAAGTGAGCCAGACATTTTGTATTTGCTACGCGCTGCATCTTTGGCTCTAAGAGCAATCGCGACATCAACGGTGAACCACGGAGGGTCGGAACTTCTTTGACTAAATTAAGTTGGGCAAGAAGGAATAAAATTTGTAGATAGCATCATCCACACTTAGCCCTCTGAAGAAATTATACCAGTTAGTACAATTTATTTTATTGGATAAAGCAGAATAGTTTGCTTTTTGAAAATTGAAACGAAGTCTAGAGGCATGTTTGTCTTTAAACAAACGGTTTAGAGTTAATTCTATAAAAATAGGAGGGTGATGAGGATCAGGGTGCACATACGGAGATAAAGAAGGACTCAGGCAAAGTGAAGAAGGATGAAGGTTAGTAAATAGTTAGAGTTTATAAATAGTTAGAGTACTTTTAACGTATTTCAATAGTTAGAATGCAATACTAATTTCAACGAATATTTTTAACCACTGAGAGTTTTTACTTAGTAAATAAGCCAATTAACAACCTAAACTGTAGCTCCTAAGAACGCGACCTATCTATTTGAACTCAGCTTAGATTCATGTTTTTCCTATAGAGCTGTTTATTCAACTTTGAAATTGGTTTTGAAGCAAATACATGAGTGGTAAAAAATTTATTTATTTATTCACCAAGCAAGGTGTACATGTACAGAAGAATAAAATAAAATAGTATATGGATAAAATTTTGAAACAAAATAAAATAAAATAAAAAATAAAACTAAAAAGACATGCAGACTCTTTATGGGAATAAATTAAAAACAGAATTAATTGCCTTGGCTTGAAAACAGCATACGTTCGTATACAAATTTCGAATACTTTGTCTTATAAACAGCTGCTGAGTATTGTGAAAATTGTCTGATTTCGCCAACAAGTTATCTTCTGATCAATAAATTTTTTTAATTATGCACAAAACAGAAAAATATACATAGATGTATTTCAAAAGAGCAAGTATCTTCATTAGCGCTTTGGCACATCATACCTTAAACCATCACTCATTTTGATCTATCTGTTATAAGAAGTCTCTACTAGCGTATGATTGACAGCTACACGTTATTCGTTCCTCTACAGTGCTTCGTACGAAACGAAATATTTCACCGCATGCCGAATATCTCGTTCGTTCGTTTTCCACATGTACGTGCATCTATCGAAGGAAGCAATAGCCCATCGATGCCGCTGCCATCCGAGATCATAATTCATTTTTCGAAATTTCCTTTCTTTGCATCTCGCTTTCGGATCCGGTCAGACTCCATTGTGCCATTGTAATCAAATAGGGCTTTCATTGTTTTGAGCAGCCCCAATACAGTACGTATCGCACGGCTAGATAAGCACGTAAGTGGATATGCATTTTAGATTGGAACACGTCATGCAGTGTATTCGATTACATTCATACGGATCTGGCCCGGGTCTTGGTGCACTGGTCGTAAGGATAAAGAATCGGACGCCAATACGAGATGGCTTTCTAGTCGTTGCTAGTGCTGAAGCTGCAAACGAATACGATATCTGCATACAATAAGCCTTTCCGAAATATGCGGCTATCCGGCCATCATCGGATGCTTACCATATGTAATAGTGCTGTATTCGATCGGAGTATCTCTCTAGTTTTCATGCTCGCCTGAGCTACGAAGTGCCATGGAAAGTGACTGCATCCGAAGAACACAATTTATGGACACATGGCCAGTACTAATTTGTATGCAAGGTAAGTTACCACACGTCGGTGCTGGTGTTGTTGATGGAGCTCGAAGATGGAGCAAAGCGTGAAGGATGCTGTGTGCAAGAGGATGGAACACCAATGACTTAGGCTATTAATTCGTCGTTTATACGGAGAAAAGCGTATGCACGTATATCTTGCCGATTCGAGCCGCAACGTAGTCTTAAGTCAGGGCTATAAGGTAGGAATTGTTATTGAAGACGTCTTTTTGTCTTAATGACCAATCAACCGAGAATTTGCCTAGCAGCGCAGTTAACGCTTCAGATAGTAATCATGTAGTCAAAAGAAATTATGATTTATTACATTTACGGAGACAATTACGTTATTGTTGAATTTACTGTTCTAGATAAAGCTGTTCGCTAATGAACATGTTTATTGATTGTCTGGCTAAAGGGCATGAAAGTTGACGCTGTTATTGATTGTAATTTATGGTGTGCGTAAGAGTGGTCTAGGAAGAAACAAACGGTCTTCAAAATATTCGAAATTGATTTTCTTTACCGCGAGCATGTTCCCATAGATAACGTTCGAAAAACTTTCATTAATGATATAACGCTTTTACAAAAAAATCACTTTAGCGTAACATTCGTTAGTTAACATACATAAGAGTTAACCGCAAATGTCTATTTTGATTTAAAATTAAAAAATATAATTGCACAGTGATAATAGCGTTCGATACCTTTCCAAAACCCGAAAGATATAGTGTAAGACTTGAAATATTAAATTCACAAAACTAGTTTTGCTGCGAATAGATTTGTGATGGCTATTAGATCCTGGGAGACCACTTTAGGAGAATAAACCAAAGGAATATGACTAGAAATCATCAAAACTTGCCTCTGAAAGGAAACAAACAAATATATGTTAAATTAACGGTGATGATATTATTGATAATTTGTCTTTTTTTAAATATAGCTCAGCTCATCGTGTTAATTAGACCAGAAATAGCAAAAACTTACAGTTTTAAATTGTATATTTGGCTGCACTCAAGTGTTAACTATCCGCATATGTTGAATTTAAACGAAAATGAACCCAAAATAAAAAACTATACTATGTTTATACACAGAAAAAAGTTACGTTTGAATTTTCTTTAAGTTTTCTTACGATGTCTTGGTCCTCTGCCTCAAACGTTATCTGTGTTTAAAAGCATTTTAAAAAATAATGTTCTTTCTTATAATCGAAATATGTCCTAATTTGTTCAATTCGTTTGTTTCTTTTTCGGTCGATTAGCTTTTTATTCTTTTTTTGTATTATTATTCCATTCTGAATTTTATTAATTTTCTTGGTTTCCATGTTATTTTCTTTTTCTTACATATTTATATACTTGTATGTATTTTTATTTTTTCTTCTTGTCTAATCTATAATTGGATTTTGTTCTGTGGACTTGGACAATAAATAAATAAATAAATAAATTGAAACTGTATCAGTGGAAAAAATAGGTGTTTCAACAGTCTTCATGTAGTTTGCAGCATATAAACCAACTGAGATTAACCTATAGTATTTAAAAATGAGTTTCAAAATGACTTTGATCTCAATTCGGTGTCAAATTGACGAAGTTGTCGTAACATTTAATAAAAACTAATTCTAGCTCATGTTGTACCATAATTTCCCCAAGAATATGTAAATATATTATTTCATACACCATATTTACCCGCAATTAAGCATGCCGGCAGAACAAAATTTTCAAAAAAGGCTATTAACGAGACTGGACTCTTAATAAATATTTTGAAAAAATGTATTAATTTAGTAAAATTAATAGACCTGATTGCTCCATATTTTGTTCAGAAAATGAGGAAGTAATTTTATATTTGCTTCACTTGATCATTGTTTACAGCGTAGTGATGTATAAAATAGTGCTGATGTAAAATTTGTACTTTTGCTATTTTTTTTTACTGGTTACGAAAGATTTCGCGGAGCATAATTACTCTCGGTGATAGAGTTTGTTTTGTGAGGAAGAGTATGATTGAAAATTATGCTTACCATTGTGGGGTTATTGTGGGGTTTGTAAACTAAAATTGTTCTATTACCGCAAAACTATAAAGAATATGTACGGTATATTTTGACAAAGCTAGATCATCATTAAGTACAGTAGTAACGATAAATATTGGTATCTTGCAAATAAATGTTTTCAGGCTTTTGGTTTTTATTGTTTTCATTATTAGTTTTTTCGTTTCGAATTCTTTAGAAAAAGAAACTGAGCATGGCACTTTATTTTGCTGGCAAAAGATTGGCTCGCCTATACAACTTACTAAGAACTTAAGGGGGGAAATACATGTTACTGCTAATAAAAATCGATTTTTTTTATTACATTAAAATGTTTCAAATGCTCCAAAAATACACCAAAAAAAATTTTGGAGCCATATTCGTATTAGTTCTTGAGTTATAGTCAGTTATAGGCAGCGCGGCGTTCACCAGCCGGTCAAGCATACCTGCCGCGCGCCCTTGCCTACTTTCTCTTCGGCGCTATGGGCGGTTATCTTATTATGTATTCCTATTATATTCTTATAAATCTGAAATTCTGAGGAAATATAGATACAGATGTACATTTACACTTGTATATTTTTATAATATATAAAGGGGTCTGTATTTGTGAACCTTGTAGTAAAAACCGTTAGATTGCCGGCTTGAATATAGTTGAAATATCAGCTTACTTAGCCGCTGGGATGTTCAACGAAAGCCATACATTTCTCTTGCACCTAATGAATGATTCAGGTATCGAAATAAGCCCCAGTTTATTTAGTTATGCCAAGAGAGCCGACAATGCCAGGATAGAACGATAGAACCGTCGAAGTCTTTTCAGCTCAAAAGAAGCCCGAAATGCTCCCAGTGGCCTTCTAATGCACCAAAATGATATGCACGAGGACGCTGAAAGGCTGTTGTATGGACCTCAAATCGCTGACTTATGAATAAAGCCGGCGCCAAACGATGCGGTGAACGTTTGATTCAAACTTTTGCCTCCAACGTTTGAGTCAAATACTGGACGATTGACATGGCAAGCGCTCTGCTACACGGTGGAACGAATTCTTGATCCAATACATTTGGTTCCAGTGTTGGTTCAATTTTTCCTGCACATAGATTTTGCATTATAAATTATATTACTATTGTTAATTTCAATTAAATTGATAGCACGAAATGGATAAACCAGTATAACGATTATAATATTAATCTAGAATGATTGTTTAAAAATAATTATCTATTAAAATTTAAATTGATGCTTAATTAAAATATATATGCAATAAAAATGCATACCTGTCAAAACACAGTAAAAATCTGATTCAATTGTTGGAACGAATCGTGTAGCAGTTCACTAAATGTCTTCCAATCATACCCTCCAGTGACAAAAAACCCTTTGAAGCGGACAAAAAGACCGACAACAGACCGAACATGTTCCAGCGCCAACGTTGGACGCTGGACATTGGGCACTGGTAGCTGGCGCATCGGCCACACGATGCGTCCAACCATCAAGTGCCCAACGTTGGAGGGTGTTGGTAGCATCGTTTAGCGCCGGCTTAAGCTATAATAAAAACTAATAATCAATGATTTTTATCTACCGAAAACTTTAAACGCGTTTTTCTCAAAGTAGTACTTTTTCAATTTCTGTACAAAATATCTCAAAAAATATTAAATCGATCCAGCTCAAATTTATACCACATCTACAAAAGTGTATTATCTACGCGTTGAACCTACATGTTGTTGTAATTTCGGAAAAATAATTTTCTAATTAATGTTTAAAACGTTTTTATTTTTTTTAAATAATCGATTTTTTTGTTGAATCTAAAATTAATGTAAAAATTGAATTTTTTTAAATAAATTTTATTGGTTCACTTATGAACTATACATCTCATTAGCATTTTTTTTCTCTGAACGTTGCAAGTTACCTGGAAAAGGTGTTAAGTTGTACGAGGCAGTTTTTGATGTGCTTTTTTCATTCGCTCGCATCGCCGCCATTTTGTGTTGGAAAATTATTAAAAAAATATTTTCATGTACTTTGACTCATATACGTTAAGGATTTAATATTAAAAATTTTCTAAATAGACACACATTTTTTTTCAACAAATCTGAAATTAGCATTTTTTTTTCAAGTTTATATGTATTTCCCCCCTTAAATCGTCTTCTATCTTTGTGTCAGTGTAACAACTTGGCCTTGAATGTTTTAACATGCTTCTCTATGTCTTTTACATTGAAACTTTGTATTTTTGAGTTTCATTACGCTATATGCGACATGACTGTTTCAGTTGTGGATCATTTTACATTTGTTACCTTCGATCGGAGGCTTACGTTTGATATCTACATTTATTTCATCATCCAAAAAGTTTCCTCGATCACTTAGTTTGTTATAAGTTTGCGAAATGCCTTTGACATCTCCACTTGTTTGCATATTTTTCTTTGTTATTCCCTTGTTTGTCCTTGAGTATTGCTCCGCAGTGTAGGGTTTCAATTCTGTTATTTGTCTGAGGTCTTTGAATCTGTCCAGAGAAGGTTTACGTGCCGCCTTATTTTTAAGTATAACATACCGTATTGTCCTTACAGTGAACGATTATCAATCCTAAATATTCCTCGACATGATCACCGCAGATCTTCTCTTGATGAAGTGTGAAGATGTTTTTTTTTCTTTTTTTTTCCTGGCCTGTTTTGCATTTACTGAGGGCTCATAAATTTCCAGCTTGTTTCTTTCTCACATTCTGTTGATATTTTCAAAAGTAGTACGCTCCCTTCTCCTATTGAATCTTATTAATCTCTGTTTAACTTTTTATTGTATTTTAACTTTATACTCATATTCTTATTTTCTACTTTGATTCATTTTAATTTTTTATTGTTCAATGTGTAGCTAGGCGTCTAGCCTTACAAATGTATTTTTCGGATTGAATTTCTAAAAGGAAATTATTAAATTATTAAAGAAATGTGTAATATATTCCGTTTGCTTTGAACAATATCAGCGGTGCGACAAGGAAGATTTTATGCAGAGGTTATAAATTACTCTGCTTTCATGAAGTTTTTATGGAAGTATCATCGTTATGACACGTTAAGGCCTAAAATCTGTGCGCAGCCCTTATAAAAACAAGAGGAAAATTCAATCTTTTGTATTCCAAACTGTCAGAATCAATGCCCATTGTTTTTAAAGGTTAACTATCAACTCTGTATAAATAGTGCCCAATTTTTGGATGACTTCATGGTGTGAATTTGTGTCATTCTAATAGAAATTGTACCCATATGGGAATAAAAAAATGTGACAGCAGCAAGAAGCTGATAAGCATATAAAAAAATATGAAAGCGTGGGAATACATGAGTTCCCCAACCCTTAACCTAGATACATAAATCTATAGGGACAATTCGAAACAAGAATGAGACATTTTTAATAAAAAAATATAATGCTAACGAAAATTTTGCAGTTGAAGTTGTTGAAAGCCAGATTGTACGTTCACAGTTTTCTTCGGATTTCATAATTTTAGTTTGTTAGTGCTATATGTTCCCCACATACAAAAGTGACTTGTAGGTTCACTTTTGCTGCAACTTTAAAGTAGTCAGCGGGAGGATACACAATTTGTGAACATGGATATTTAAACACAATAAGTAGTCCTTCAATAAGCGGATGAGCTGGCCACAATAGGCCACGTTAAGCCTTAAAGGCTTAATATTTCGTTGCCTTTAAATTAATGTATTACATTTCAAATATCACAGGGCATACGTATGAAGTCAGTTTTTGCCTTAATATTTTTCAAAGATTCAAAATGTTTAAAAAAATCCTTCGAGTTTTATTTTCAGATATTTATTGTGAAACCAATCTATAGAACTGAATCAAGCACTAATAATTTTTAACAAGAGTGTTGATATTGTTTTTGTTTCTCATCTAAATTCAAATGAAGAATCGAAAATCTCTATTAACCTCGTCGCTTTTATCCTCTCTTTGATTGTCGTGTAGGAATTTTAATATTTCTTATTTTTCTTGATCTCTATATTTTTTGTTTGTTTACATATTATTAAGAGTATGCTGGTCTCTACTTTCACATGAAATATTAAATCGTTTTGAAATTAAAATCAGTTTGGTTACTTTAACAAAAAAAAAACACGTTTTATAAGCATATATAAAAAGTGCAATTAACTTTAAATTATTTATGATTTACGAGGAGAACTAAAATTTCAACATTGCTTAAAATAGCTATTTTTCTTCTGCTATCTTGTTTCTACTCTCTCATAAACCAGGAAGATTTGAAACATGCAACTACGACTATTATGCCAACTTTATTATCAACCCTAGTGTGGCCCACTGAAACTTTGGGTTGATATGAAACGCTGGGTCAACAATATCCTCAGATAACTGGAATATCAGTTGCGAGATGCCACTCTTACAAGCATCATTAAGCTTTCGGCTAAAAAGAACAATTTATTCGTATATCTCGCTCCTCCATGTCTCCCGGGATAAATAAATGAAGTATTTGTAAATAATATAATTAATTTTGCATTATTTCTGATATATTGCTATTGCACTTATTGAGGTCATTATACCTTATTTACTACCATTACCACCATTTACAACCTTTGATCCTACCTCGAAATGTATTTTCAATTATTTATGCTATGCATTTCGGAAAATAAAATATTTTTTTAATTGACTTACAATGTTCAGCGCAAATGAGGATTGAAACATTCAATTGAACCTCTTATGTACTTAACATTGTAAAGTTGTCATAATAACAGCAGCACTATGGTGTTATTTTTGTGTTGTGTTTTGTGAATTTCGTTTATTGATTAACGAAGCAGAGTCCGATAATCAGACTTCACATTTTGACTTGCTCAACTATTTGAAATTGATATACCTACCCGGAATTATAGTGCTGTGAAATTTATTTCACTCTCATAATATTTAATCTGATTTTATTTGACATTGTGTAAGCACTTCCTGTTCAGCTAAAGAATTTTTTATTTCATTATTTTTCAGCTTAACATACATATTTGTTTATAAGTCAAAGATTGAATACAATCAATTTTTATGAACATATTTTGTACTACACATGCCTACATACATTCACTTTTTGCAGGATTATTTCTTTCCTAAACTCAATTGTTTATATGAAAATTGCACTTCAAAGGCTCTTGGGTTACTTTTTCATACACAAAGTTCCAGTTTTTGATACTGAATACAGTCACTTTTCATCTAATCGATTTCGAGCACCATTTCGGAGTAATTAATGTTTGTTTTGGCTTCTCTGGGTTTTCGTTCTAGGTAATCAAATCAAGTCGTTTGGGTTACATATTGATTTATATTTTATTCAATTTATAAAAAAATTGTCAATGAAACCAAGAACATGATTTTTGGGAAAAAAAAATAATACCATAAGTCGTTTGGGCTACATCTTGATTGAAAAAATTGTCAATGAAACCAAGAACATGGTTTTTGGGGAAAAAATAATTCAATAGATTATTTCGAATAAAATATTACTGCGAAACCTGCTACTCTGTTGTAAGATTTAGTCAGACATCATTCACAGATTTATGTTTTTTTCGATAAGCAAAAGATCTAAAGATATGAAAGATTTCCAGAAACCTACTTCCAGTAATTTAAGGATCGAAAAATTCAAATGTCGCTTTCCAAAGTTTCCATGGAATAGAGTGAACTGAAAATTAAGTACCATTCATTAAATTTTTTGACCAACAATAGTAAAATTTTCCTGTTATAAATTCACAGTATCACCACCCACTCTGCTATACTTAATTCAATTTGAATGTGATGTGGATAGGAAGTCGAGATTTCCAAATAATTTGAATGGTTTCATTGAGGTGTGCATTTCCTATCACAAATCAGTGCTTAACTTAGATTTACCCTTGACAAATGCCTTGATTTGCCAATGATTTTATCCGGATCGATGAGTCTGTAATTACAAAGATCGTATTAAGCCAATTTCATTTAACATTTCTTTCCTGACCACTCATAAACGCATCAAAACGAAAGAGCCAAAAAAGAAACTTGTAACTGATCGAGGTCAGTAATCTGTTCGCATCGAAACATGAATTTAAAGATCTTTGACAGAGCATTCAGTTGAATGCATATCAACACCTGTTTGCAAATCGTATACTTATTAAAATACATTTTTTCAAGCATAAAGGTCAATGCTATTTCCAGACGTCAGTCTTTCGCGCGTCGAGTTATCGGTTCAGAGATTTCAATGAGTGATATGAAGATTACCGAATTATAATTTTCAAGTTTAAATCAAGGCTGCGATAAACTTGCGAATCGACAAAGAATTTGAAATTAATTCGGATGTATGGAATTTCAAATGAAGCAATTATATTTTGATTAGTGTTTAATTTTTTGGAAAGAAGTAAAATGCAAAATAATTGAAAAAAAAAAAACAATTAGTAACCTTTGGTAATGAATATTACGTCATTTAACAATTTCTGAAAATATACCAAAAAAAGATTACAATTAATGTGTGATTTTTCGATTGCTACTTGAAACCTAGCTGATATGTCAAAGTATGTCATACATAAGCAAAATTACTGGTCTTCCAAAGTCAAGTAATTGAAGAGATTGTCGATTTGAGCCGAACGGGCGGCCAGTTAACATTAATTCTGGACTGATCAAGTAATTACACTATGAATATATCAAGAAAAAGATACAGCAGATAGTCGAGATTATTTCGACTAAGACCAAGTTCAAACAGAATATTTATACAATCGACTATATAACTTAAATTAATTTTGGCATAACAGTGTGGTTATTTTTCTAGACAAAAAAAAACCGCAAGCGCAAGAGTTATCAATCCTCCGCTACGCTGTGTTAAATCTAGAAACACCAGAATTCATTTCACGGAACGACTAACTTAAACAACAATACTTTTAATATTTACTGAAAGACAAAATCAAAGAGAATGTGTGAGAAACCATAATAGTAATAAAACGCATCAAAATAAAACTCAAAAGTCTAAATCTGACTTAGCGTAAATCTAGTTGCAAGCTGCTAGTCTTATCAATAATTGGCTAAAAAAAAGTTACAATCAGGGTTCTTAAAATTAATTAAATTCAAATTAGGATAATAAATATGTTCAATGGCAATGTAAAGATCTTGTGATATCATTCTCATTCTTTTTCTTAATAATTGAAGATGATGGCTCTACACAAATTTATTATTATTAAGAGGTTATGTTCGTACGTGCTTAGGATTGTAAAAAAATATTTTTATTCCGTAATTCACATATATTTATGTATATGAAGAGAAAACTTCATGTCTCTTCGGCAAATGCTTTTAAAATTGCACGCTTGTTTATAAAAATATCTCAGAGCAATGTGGAGTGCTTTTGAAACTTTAAATGGTTTTTTCTCGTACCTTTTTTTTGAGTTGCTGAGAAAGAGTTCTCAGAGACCGCTAATTTGATTAGTCTCAAATTTTCACACAAGGTTTACTTATTTTTAAGTTAACCGATTTTTTAATGATTGATTGAAAGCTTTATTCTCGCTGACAGTTATTTTCCATTTTATGAATAATTGTGGACCAAGGATTTAATCGGATATCGAACTTTTTTTCGTTAGCATTGTGTTTGTTCCTTCAATTAATCACTAGATAGTAATATATTTTAACGATGACATATTGTTTGTTTGTTTTTCATTCGATACGAACCAATTCAGACAAATCGTGCTCATCGAGAAACAAATTTTTTGGAGGAGCTTCCGGTAGCAGCTTTAGAAATCATAGTTTGTACAAATAAAATATCAAAATAAAGTTAAGGATACCACAATATCTACATAAATTTTCACGTTAATTAATCAAAATGATTTTCCAGGAAAAATTCTTAAAAAAACATTTTTAAACAGTCTCGTGACTGCATGTAAGCCTTTAACAGAATAAACATGATAAAGGTCCAACTTTACTTGCAGAAAAAATAAGAATACTAAAGCCATGAATCGAAAATATGAAATAACTTAGAGGCAACTACTGATTAAAATATAAGGCTCATGGCAAGGAAAGTGTATTTCTCAACAAACTCAATAGAATGAATTTTTAAATTATTCCTATAAATATTTGCCTATATTTTTCAATTTGAGTATGTTCTTGTTTTCTGCAGTAGGTTTTAAGTGACACATTTAACTATATCTTAACGCAATCATAGCTACATTTATAAGAATTATCGGACGCCTCTTCAAGCAAATTCTAATTTTCCATAGCTTAAACAGAAACAGTCTATGAATGTAGCTTGTCGTCACAAATTACGAATCGTTCATTTTTAGGAGGGTCCTAATAATGCTTGGATACTTGCGCTACTTTTCAGCAAGCTGCTCATGCTGCTCAATTTGTCGGTTTTTATGTGATTAAAAGCGACCTACTTGGCTTATCTTAAAAGGTTTTACAAAGGGATGAGTCTTATTTCCGATGAGTATTTTTTTTAATGAGTGTTATATTTCTTATAAAGAAAAAAATGTGGATTGGATAGAAATACTGAAACAAAAAAAAACTAGCGAGAAAGGAATGGAAAAGATTCATGAAAAGTTCAAAAAACAAGCAGGTTTTAATATTTTTTATTCACTTAGCCAACGTTTTTAAAAAGTTATGGGCTCGTACCAAAGATGCTCCACTTTAAATTCAGTAGAACCAATATCAACGAGCTCACCCAACTACTCGCGCATGCTAATGAAGTTGACATCACTTGCCGAATCGAACGATATTTGAAAAAATCCATCATAAAAATCAAATCAAAAAAGAACACAAAGCTGCAATACTTTTGCAGGCCCTTCAGAATTATTTCTTCGACAGTCGACATGTAAACATCTAAGTTCTAGTCACAAGTATTTTAGACCGGATGAAAATGAGATCGTTGATATTCAACTTTACTGCGATAAGAGTAAGAACTGAACTGCGAAGCTTTAACAGCAAAATAGAGAAGCACCTTTAATTTTATACTTTGCAGCAAAAATACCAATGAAATGGACCTCCTTTAGCAGCAACAGTTAAAAAAATTGACGTTTGCAGCAATCGACCCCCGCCTTCAGTGTCTATATTTCTAACTGATGGCAACTGAACAAACGAGCGGGGTAGCCTCAAAGTATCGACATTTTTCAAGAAACTGAAATCTAATTTGCTTATAAAGACAAAATTGGTTCTTTAGTTATAATTCCAGCACACATGGTTTTATTCTCTCTAACATCTAGATTAATATTTGGTGTCCTACATCTCCATTTTCGATTGATATTTGGTGTTCCTACATAGGAATGGCCTATTACTCGACAAATTCTATGAGAACCAATAAGGAGGACGCTTAGCTAGTATCATTGAAATAGATCTGACTCGGAAAGTGCAGGATGTATTAGTTGCAGAATATATTGGAAAGACTACCTTGAATAATATAATTAAATCATCTTTCAATCACTTTGTATAAAATTCACTTTTCAGTCAAATAGTTGTTTAACTGTACTAATGGCCATATCATAGTTCTACTTAAGAATGAAATTCATTACGAAAGAAAATTATTTCTGCTTAACAATTCAAATTAAATAAAGATTAATAGAAATCAATGAATATAAGTTTTTAAAAAAAATAATTATCATGTTTTTCAATAGTTTTCATACTTTTTATTTATTTATTTTATTAAGGGCAAACGATCACTACACAAGTAAGAGATGTAGAACTAAAACAACAATAAGCCTGTGAATTTACCTTGAACGTGTTCTACTGGGTTATTCAGATACTTATGGCTGAAAGATCAGACTTGTCAATAATATTCTAGGGTTCTTTGGATAAGTGAAAAAATACATGCAAACAAGTAGTGGTGTTAACAGACGAAGCAAATTTTCTGAGAGTAAAACCAGACAATCAATAGGCCTTATACGTTCAATACACGACTCAAAATGAAGCTTTGTATCAAAAAAAAAGTTTGAAATTGCCAACAGCAGTCAGAGAGAATATGAAAACATCAGGAAAGACATTTCATACGTATATCAATTGATAATAATGAAGATTTATGCATACTAAAGCAATTATACGGATATATAAAGCAATTACACGGATAGCAAACATCATTTGGCAGCAAGCGGCAGCCCTAAAAATGTTTCGTTACACTGAACTCTTTGATATGATCAGGAAATAGAAAGCAAAGAGAACAAATAAAAGAAGAAAAATCCATGTTGTTGTAGTTGAACTATATCGAGGGTTAATTTTTAAATAACGAAATAATTACAATGAAAGTTTTTCTGGGCACAGTTTGCACAACAAGAAAGTGTTTTTGATTATTCGGAAAATTCAAAAATAAAGACCGCCATCTTTGACAGCTGAATTTTCCTATCGCTGAACTATTTCTTTAGCATTGATTCGTTTCATCGTCGTGAAGAGCACATTGTGCACAAATAAGTTCCGTCTACGGCAAGCGCTTCGAAGCGGTAGTTTTGTACTTGTATCCGAAAGGACCTAAATTAAAGGTCCAAAGCTGCGAAAGTTGGACTTAAATAAAAGGACCAAAGCTGCAAAAGTTGTTGAAAAATCTCAAAGTTTCGTAAAAAATTGGTGAAACGATATTCAGAGTGCGGAGGACAACTAGAGCAACCTCGAGTAAGGTAGATCAAGCGATTGTGAAGATGTTTGAGATGTTTGCTCTAAACCTGCGCGTACCTAAAGCTCTATTGGTCGAAAAAGGTATCATCTGTGTTAGTATTAAGAAAATTCGACAGTTATGGTGTGAGAGTGGAATGCAGTTTCGAAGTACTAGCTAGAAACCCTTTCTCTCTGAAAACCATATGGAAAAACGCAGAGATAAATTAATACATTGCGAAGATAAATCATGATTGGTCGTATGTAGTATTTCAGACGATCTCACCGTGGAATGCGTTTGGTCCAGCAAATAGTTTAGAACTTCGCAAAAAATTCAGCTTGTTTGGGGATAAACATAGATTCGGGTGCCTTCATTTATTTATGGATAATTGAAATGCTCAAATAATGTTAGGAATCTACCACAACGAACTTATGAAGTCAGGGACAATGATGTTTTTATCGGAAAATGATGATTGAAATTCGCAAGAGAACAACGATCCAAAACAATGCAGTCGACTGTGCACGAAGTGGCAGAAAAAAACGGCATTAAGACATTGAATTGGCCGTCACAATCGTCGGATCCAAATCAAATCGAAAACGTGTATAGGTTTTTGAAGTTTAAACTTTAAGGAAAAAACTGCAAAATTTGAAGCCGCTCGCAACAGCCATTCGTGGAACATGGAGTTCGTTGACTGTTGAACACGCAACAAAGCTCGCGGACATTATGCTAAAAGGGTATGAAGCTAGTTTGGGTAACATCGACAATTTTACTGCGTATGAAGGCTGGGACTGACTTAATCGAGAAGCTAAATTTTGACAAGTCTCCATTATCTGGTCATTCTAGTGAAAATTTTGACAATGGAAAAATCGGAGACTCTGCTAATTTCTGATAGATAAAAAGCCATGAATTTCAATTTTTGATCAATTTCGCTACTGAAAAGACGTTTGAAAATTCAGTTTTCTAATTCAAATATAAGAGTACGGACAAGACGGAGCGACCAGAGCATCGAGTCAAGCAACGCGCTCAAACAGTTTATATATTTCCATGTCAAAGCAGCGACCAAAGAAGAAATATGATAGTAGCGACGAGATCGATTCAGACCGATTTCGTTGCTCAACGCTCTCTGCGCTCCGTCTTGTCCGTACTCTAAGTGGAAAATGTTCCCGTCACCTAGTCATTAAATTAAATGGTCTCCTATTTATTTCGGCACGGTAGGTGACCACTTTGGTAGTAGTTGCCATTTTTGACTTCAAAATATGTCGAATGAAAGTTTGGAGTTCCAAATATTTGGAATTTTGAAAATATTTTTTTGTGCATATTCAAATTAGTCTAGACGGAATTCCGTCACAGCTGCATACTAAGTGTTAGCTCGAATGAATGAACTGGACATACAAAATTGGCGTGAAATCATTGGAGACATGTGTCAATGCCATCTGCATTTCAATTCCCAAAAGCAACTTTTGACAGAAAGAAGTAACTTTTCACGCAAGTGAATACAACTTTCGCTTGATTTCATCCTAAATCGCCGAAACAAATCGAAGTCAGTACTAAGCTTGAAATGACGGTTCAATAACGTTCGTATAATAAAAGAAATGGAAATCTCTCAAGAAAAAGAATTTCGAAGACATACTCTTATTGAACAGAGTGCACATCGTCCCTTAAATTCCATTGAGCTTCTGCACCATAGAAACATCACTTAATGTACATATGTATGTTGGATTTTCATTTGAATGAAATCTCCATACATTGAAATTCATTCAATAAAACTTTTTAACAAGATTCGATTTTTTTTCTGTTACTATTCGCAAAATCGATTTTTACTGAAAAATTAAATTTGTTTTCAATAGGAATGAAATCTGAAAACCACTTGAGCGGAATATAACTGCGAAAAATATCAACTGTCCACCATTCCGTTTTCAACATCGCAATAGTCCGATTTCAATACATTTCTAAATTAACGAATATGAAAACGCATACCAATTATCAGCCTGTTTGGATCATCCATATCCATTCGTTCATAACCTTATTCAAATATTCCAAACAAAACCAAATGAAATGAAACGACAAAAAGTTGTTAGTTCACCTCTGGAGAGTTTTTACGGAAAATTTAAACTGAATGCCTGTCATTGTATCCGGAGACCAGTTGGCATTTAGTACTTGTACATGAAGTGGCATTCTCAGGGAGAAGATAACAGGCCCGAGGACATATTTAATTCCCAGTTGAAAGAGCCAACAACACTAACCGCACTGTACTGGACACCTATGTACCGAGTACGAGTACTATATGTTCTAATACCTCTTCAGTGTTTGCCTCAGTGTGGTGGCGAGTTTTATTTAAATTTCTCTTGAAGAGGTATGTGGAAATGGTGCCCGTAGATGCTCCACATTGTTGACCATGCAGGGTTGTTGAGTGGATCCAACTGAATTTTATAAAGGATAATAGTAAATGATCTGCGTGAGAATAGATTTCAAGTTAAATTCATGAGTGGATGTTAGTTAATGGTACAAATGTATTGACTTATTAATCTTAAGTACAAATTGATGACAAAAACCAACGTATATCTGGATAATGAGACTCGATTTGGTAACACATCTTTAAAATTTTCACCGAGTTTTTCACGGTAATCTCATGCATACCTATGTATTTCATATGTATGTATAGTTGGTGCGAACTGGTAAACGCTATTCAATATTTCATGCAAAATTATTGCAATAACATTTCGTGTAATAGTTACGAATGCAAATGCCATGGAGTTTGTGGTCACAATAGATAGTTAGGTGGTTGGTGGTGTATGCAAATCCGGTCAGCAAGAGAAAAATTGAGAAGGTTCGCATTGACTAAATGGCACGGCAAACTGGAGGATGTACTGTTTGACCCTCTATTCGTGCAATAGATGGTGTTGGGCTGCTTTCCTCGTCAAGCAGTTTGAATTTCATTTAATTAAAATAGTAGATTTCCATAGGAAATGAAATGAACAACGGATGGTTTTTGTGAGACTCAATAGATGTAGGTACACTGGCAGTCCGTGTGTAGACAGGTGCTGATACAGATACTCGGTTACACCAATACAACGACAGAGAGGAGATAGAATTATAACAGAGCAGAATGAAATGTAGACTAAAAATGAAGAATATTCTGGTAAACTTGGATATGATGCTCCATGGCTGTATAAATGAGAGAACGGCGGCATCTTTTGAAAACTAATACGTTAATGGTCTTGCCGATGAGTTATAATGTGAAGCAGTGTTTGAAATGAATATACTGAATTACAGTCATTGCCATTTCATTGCGCAAAGACTTTGGTTACCAAGAATTTGTGATTGTATTAATGGGAACAAGGTTTTCCTTTATGCATAACAAATGCAATACCCTGTTTGTGCGATATATGTGCACATGTTTGTTAATTCATATTTCTTAGAGCACGAATGTAATTTTGTTCTTATAATACCTTTCAAAAGATTTCTTTACGAAGAAAATGATGTTAAAAGTTTAGCTAGAGTTACTTACGTACGTTTTTTACTTAGGCACGTTATCAAATATTTCTTTATATTTTAGCTACCATCGAATCAAATCAAATTAGACATTAAAGTGACCACTAATTGTAGCACCGAACAATCTTAACCCACACCGCCCAAGTAGTGGGTATGGGCAATGCCAGATTATAAGGGATATGACCCAGTCCAATCGTCCGGTCTTGGAGACGAAACTAAGATGTGCGCCCAATGTGGTGTATTTTTATGTTTTTTAGGGTGTATTTTTATGTTTTTGTGTGTGAGAGCATGTGGTGTGCTTGAATCCAATGCTTAGCACTACTACTATTTAGCCGATATTCAAACACCTCACATGCACACATTCCGTGCAGTGCTACCACCATGCTGCTCGGATGATCAGTTGTGCGAGGGCGGACGGACGAATGCACGATCCACGTACCTCTTTGAAAAGATCACGAGTAGATCACTTTGCAACATGCCTACTGACTCAAAGACTACTGGGCCAAGATATGCTTAATAGTGCGAGGCAGATGGTGAGTTAATTAAACTCGTTATTGCTGATAGACAGACAAAAGGGGAGATGAGCAAAAGGGAGGTGTGTTGTTGGTTCCTTGTTTATTTTGCCAAAACGAAAAGGGAGTCAGAGACACTCTACGGGAGGTAAAAAATGGTGAATCAGAGGCAGGGGCTGCAGTTTTGAGCCCAGCTAAAAAAGTTAAGAAAGGCCAAGAGAAGCCCGGAGAAACCAAAACAGAAGAAGAATAAGAAATTATTATGTTGTATAGTTAAAGTTATTATGTTGTTGTAGAGCTCGATCAGTTCGTTTGACTGATTTTTTTTAGCTTAAGAGTGGATATTTTTGAGAGCTATTCATTTGTTTTGAGCGAACCATGAGATAACTAAAGACTGGTCTGATTTGACAAACAAGCTGCGGGTTAAATTTCTACCACCAGATTATGACAACCAGCTATTGAAGGAGCTACGGCACAGAACTTGCAGGAGCGATTAATCGATAGTAGTTTACGTTACCTTGAAGAAGAAAAGTCAGGACCTTTTCAGAAGATTGGTTATTTTCATCGTTGAAGAGCCGATGTTTATGAGTAAGATTCTTCAACGAAGTTTTAAGTCCTCTTTACCAAACTCAACTGACTCTGATAACGGTTACAGCAAGCTCTGACCAGACTAAGTCGGAGCGTATTCTTGACCAACGTTTTAGCGGAATCAGCTGAATCGGAAGAAATTCTCGAGCTGAACCTGCCGTTATTAGAAAATGCCATATTAAAACAAGTCGGAGTGACCAAAAAAGGAAATGAGGGGCTGAAAATTTCAACGGATGGATCACTCAACCGATATGAACGAGTATGATCAAACAACCAGATGTTTCGGGTGTGGTAAACTGTGAGTTTGGAAGGCCTTTTATGCCAGTTATTCGTCGAAAGAAAGAAAACAACATATTATTGCCTCAAAAAATGAGAATTGCGATCGATGAATGACCTACCGAATGCCTTTGTGATCGATACTGACTAACGGATGAAGCAGGGGATACTCAACCACATATTAAGGTGGAGGTGTTGCATGTAAGAAGTCGCAATTCGGGTGGTTGAACACAATAATCAATGGAAACTGCAGGGAGAAACTACTGCGTCTTGAAGTGGCATTAAAGGCGATGATCAGACACTCACTTTAGCTGACAAATGAACAGTGCATTACCATTTCACTTGAAAAGTCAAACGAAATTATTCTGAGGTTAAATTGTGCCGAGTTTACCTCACTCTCTTCTTTTATGATTTGATATCATTCACCAGTTTTAAATAGTGTTCAAGAACGCTCAAGGTTGGCCAAAAGAGAAGAGGAAGAGTTGCTTGTTTTAATAGATGTAGATATTGGATGGATGACTGTGATTAAACGCGTGACTCAAACATCGCTGCCCTCATCAAACAGTTCTACTGGCCTATTTAGGCCTATTTACTCAGCCATACAAAAACACATCAATGCAGAGTAGTAGGTATAGAAATAGTCAAGCCCTCAACTAGACCTTGAGTCGCTCAAAAGATGCTCACCAAAAACTTGGACGCACCATATCGCTTTTGTGTTGATTGTAGAAAATTTAGCAAAGCTCTGCAACTGATTTTGGCAGCTTTATATTAGCTACGTAAAGCCAAATATCTTTTCTTAAGTTGATATTAATCCGGCAATGGACAGAATCCAATGGTTAGTTTACAGCGTTCATGGTGCCCAGTCGGGGACCAATTCAGTTTTGGAGAATGCTATTTGAGCTGCCGAATTCTCCAGCAGCGTAGCAGAGACTGATTAATATATGGTAGTCTTCAGTCGCGACGAAAGACCATGTGTTTTTAAGCATCTGGATGACATTGCTATTGTAACCAGACACTTTGAAAAACACCTGCGACATGTTTTAGAGGAAGATTTGAGGTGTTGGAGAAAAAAGCGTGAGCTTTTGAAAGCGGATTGAATGTTAACTCTGACAAAGCAGAGTGCCTTTTTCAAATATTCATCTTCAAAGATATTCAAAAATTTTGGATAGGGGGCCATGGTACCGATGGTTTGCGTCGAATATTCCTTTTTGAGTCGGAAGTTCAGGCAGAGGAGCAGGGGCGGATTTGGCCATTTCGCCGCCCTAGGCCTCAGAAATATTTGCCGCCCTTTTCGTGAATTATATTATATGTAACAATGCGCGATTTTTTTTCGATTCCCTAGAATACTTCGCTGTTTTTCGTTGCACCCGAGCTCACAAAAAAGGAATATCAGAGCAAAACCGGCACCGGTCCGTTCGTAAAATTTCCCCTTTTATTGCGCCCTTGCCACACAATTAATTATTAAAATACTAACACGGTGAAGAACCTAAAAGTACCTAAAAAAATAAGAATCCAAAAATACCAATTTTTAACAGTCCAAAACCGTATTACACCTTTGGATCGCATATAATTCCAACGTCTTCGCTAAAAATTTTATAAGTATGTTTACTATTCCGTTCAAAGTTTGCTTTCGCACTTGACTGGAGATCAACTATGAACTCGACTATTGTAAA
The DNA here is from genome assembly GCA_963978885.1 of Nemotelus pantherinus. Classification (NCBI taxonomy): domain Eukaryota; kingdom Metazoa; phylum Arthropoda; class Insecta; order Diptera; family Stratiomyidae; genus Nemotelus; species Nemotelus pantherinus. The sequence goes on along the minus strand of OZ022263.1, from coordinate 52,764,607 downwards.
TTAATGTTCGATATGCTATTAGTTAAAGATAAGCCCGAAATATTTTAACCTATGTTCTAGATTTCATTTTATAGAGATTTTTTTACAGAAATTAATTTCAGCAGAAAAGTACAATTTAAAAACACGTCAAAAATATAGAGATTCGCATGCAATTGATATACCCTGTACCATAAAAATAAATAAAAAATTTTCTGAAAAATCAATGCACGCAAATATTTATCTCTGATAAGCTTTTCCTAAATTGAAGTGGTATTATTTGGGTTCTTTTTAGGATCTTTTTAGGTCTTTTTAAGCTTTTTTTTTTTTAGGTATTTTCAGATACTTTTTAGGTACTTATTAGGTATTTTTGAGTTTCTTTGGTCCTTTACCGTGATCGTATTTGGATATTTATTATAAGTCAAACTTTTCAATGTCCGAAAAAAATCATTAGAGGTGAATTTTCGCGTGCATTGATTTTTTTAGAGAATTCGGTTGACTTGAGGTGTTAGGCTGATTCGACTCAGATATATGTACATATACGACAAAAAAAAAAACTGCTGCCCAAAAAGAAAATCGAAAAGGGACCGCCCCAAAAATAAACCAAAATTTGCCGCCCCCGAAATGTGCCGCCCTAGGCCCGGGCCTACTGGGCCTAGTGGTAAATCCGCCCCTGCAGAGGAGTGCGAGCGTGCTTCCCGAAAGTAAAATTGTCAACGTCAGCAGACCTTACATGTTTGGTCTGCAAATTTTCATTTCCAAAAGATGCGTCGAACACAGGTCTGGGCGCAACGCTTCGTCAAAGCCACTTTGAGAGAGAGAGAGAGAGAGAGAGAGAGAGAGAGAGAGAGAGAGAGAGAGAGATAGAAAGTAATCTGTTACTTGATTCGGGCTGTCGAAAAATTGCGGCTATGCATCGATGGAATCAGGTCGAAGGTGGTCACAACGTAACGAAATATGAGTACAAACATTAATATGGTGGGATTCAAAAAGTGTGATTTAAGTAAGCTTTGCACCATTATCGGGTTCAATAAGAGGAAAAGCCCAAAAATTATTTTTCCTCATGACAATATCAGAGCACGTACTGTTTAGCGAATGAAAAATTAGTAAGAAAGGTAGGACATGAACTGCTGCCTCACTTGCATGTTTTCCATAGTTGGCTATTAATTAGGCTGTTATTTCATCCAATGTCCGAGTAGAACACGAATAAATATGTTTCCATTTCTTTGCGGCGGCGGGAAAAATATCTGCACCTGATAGTGATCTTTTTTTTTGCACTGTGACTTCTATTATCTTGAAGCTATTGCCTATGCAAAAACACACCTAAAGCTATGCTTCCAGAAAGAATTCATGCCAACATGTAATTTATATTCTATCGTGGCGAAGTTTATTCTTTAGCCACTATATTCTTTACCATATCATTCTTTGAGTTTATTTATTATACACTTTTCTGTCTGTTGTTTCAGTGTAAAATTTCAAATACTATTTTAATGATAATTATGATAATTGTCTTAGATTTGGATATGTTTTCTGTCAACTCATTAAAAATTTACGTTATTGCAGCATTGATGAAATTAATTTTACCATTTTTGTTTGAAATTATGAAAGTATTTCATCCTACACGAAAAACAATAAGTGAAAAAATCATTAACACTGAGAAATTGAAATCCAGCTTTATAGCAGCGGTTTACATAATTAGACGAATTGCAAATGAATAAAAGAACTTAACAACTTTTTAGCTGACTAATTCCCCAATCGCTCTAGACAGAATAATGATAGAAAAACAAAAATTCATTTGTAGACACAATAAAACAAATTCTGTTCAACTTCTGCATGCTAATTGTGCAGGTGGTTGGTGAAACATTTCAATTGAAAATACATATATACATGTGCTTCGTTTGTCCCGGAGTACACCTTGAACTCACTCACATCTCAGACTTGATTGTTACGGGAAACAGCAATTTAATACCATCCTACAGACATAGAAAAGAAAATAATAACGACAACAAGTAAACCCAATTTAATGATGCCACCTGTGTTCATCCGAACCGATGTTTGGGCAACATTTTCCGAACTGAACTGAAAGCGACTAGACAATTTCGAATTGTTTAATTGGTGAAGCAATGTTTACGTTTCCAATTTTTGTACAAAGGACAATAAACGCTAGCACTTTTGTATATTGTTTGACGCATGGTTGTTGAAACTTTTTTTTTTGTATTTTTTTGGGACTTAAATGGAATTTTCCAGGTTCTCAGTATTTTTTCGACTTTGTTTATTTTTTTGTACTTGCTGGATTATTGAATTGAACAAACATTTGTATATCTACCAAATACATATTAATTAGATTTGAAGCATGTTTTCAAGGTTTTTCTTCTTCTTATATTTTCAGGTGGGTCAATTGGAAGTGTTTACGTATTCTGAGATGCCGAATACTATGTAACTATGTTTGAAGATATGATGAATATTTTTAGAGTTTTTTTTATTAAACACTTGGAAGTTGATATTAGATGGTATTCAAATTGCTTTGTGCCGCCACTTAACGGGTTGTTATTTACCTTCAATTTAATTTTGATGCTTCTAAGTGTGCGTTAACAAAAAAGTTATATTAATTTTTATAACACTTCTTGTCTTAATTAAATGGGCTATGATTTGTTATTTTCAACGTTACTACTTAAACCTGCTCCCGACAGAAGTCTTAAATAAATAGGAATAATATAGTACGATTGCACACTTAATTTTTTATTCGATTGCTCATCAATGGTCGAAACATTACTACTCTTAGTCGTAATATTCATCTGACGAAATATTCAATATTTTATTACGCAGTGATGCGGAATAACGATTCTTTTGTCCTTCAATGTTGGGCTATTTGACGTGACAATATTGTTGTCACCTACTACTATCTATTATGTTAATCTTTTTTTGTTTTTCTTAATTTATGTACGTTGAATAGTATTTCTCACTGTTTTTCTGTTTCATATCCGGTAATTTTTCGTCCTTTGTCGTATACTGTGCACATAGATACTTGATCGTTTAATATTAAATTTTGCTCTTCGAAAAGCTGTCTTCACATTACATCATTTCTCACGCCAATAATAATTTTGTTTGATCATTGCCCGAGCTCTGGTAGTCACAGGATAGACCATTCCTTTGGCCATGAATTTCTCAACACGCTTTGGTGCTTTCTGTTTAGCCGCATTAAATATGAAATGTTCATGCTTAGAATTTGTTTTTGAACTATACAGTGATGACAAAAATGTTACCGGATATTTATCATGATTACATTATTAAGCAATCATCAATATTTATTTTTAAAACTTCAAAGTGTAGTATTTGATGCAATACACATGTGCCAGTACTTTTCCCAGTCCTCGAAACATTTTTAATAGATACTTTCACTTCAGCTCCTTCCCATAATTTCAATTTATGTTACAGTAGTAATTAAAACACCGCGATTTCTTCATATAATTCAGATTTTTTTTGAGTTTATTTACTCCTCTTTATGTAAACTAAAACTAAAATGCATAATTTTTTACAACTGATATTTTACGTTCACCTGAATTCCTGAATTTATAAAAAAAAAAGAGTATTCTGTGGTGCTGAGCGGTTCCCAATTGAAGATGAGGTCCAGAGAGCGACAATTTTAGTTTCGGGAACATAAAAAATAACACGTTGCAAAATATGGTGAGTACATCAGTTCTTCCTTGGAATTTGTGTGTTATAGGCCTAAAATGGCCAAAATTATGGCTCTATGCGGTGATACAAAGTTCATGAATTGTTCTTCCATTATTTTGACTGATTTTATTCACGCAAGAGCTTCAAAATGGCCAAATAATACTACTTATTAGCTGCGTGTCCTTCCGGATCGAATTCATGATGGTCACCACTTCGAATATTAAACAAAAAAATGAGCATCGTTTTGGATTTTGAGGGGCTCTGATGTGATTTTTTTCCGTCATGGCACATTCTTTTTCTTCTATTCCGGTTATTGGTGGCTTGTTTGCGTGTCAAACTCTTAGACCTAACTATCATCATCAAGAGGGCCCGATAGCTCTGCTCGTTAAGGCGTTAGGACGAAAAGCGACGTGCTACGGGGCCTGCGGGCTCGAATCCCACCAGTGCCATGGCTGTAAGTGTCAAGGCGTGTGATTGTCCATGAGGGTGGCCAATGGGTCCAAACTGGTGGGCTTATGCTGGCCGCGTTCCCGGCAGCCCTCTTCACTAATCTAACCTAAGTATCATCATCAGTTATTATGAATTCCATAAATGTGGTTTCAGAACTCGCACGGTCCAGCATGTGCAAAAAGACCTCATCGCGATATTTTTTTTTTTTAATGTAACTTTGTCGGTTTTGTTTTGTTTTGAGCACGACTTCCTCCACATGCTCAATTATTTCGTCAATCGGTCGAAAATTTCCCAAGGCGAGGCATGTTTTCAACGGTCTCTAGATCGTTTTGGACGGGTTGTACCAGCCGTAGGCCTATTTTTTGATAAAATTGAATCATCGTTAGTTTTTTTTAACATTTCCAACGATTCCGCAAATGAAATCCCGCTTGACACACAAAATTTCAGGCACATTCTTTGTTCGATATTTTGATTTACTGCCAAAACTGTGGCGCAGTACTGAGTTCAACCAGTTGTTGTAAATAAACTGGTTGAAAACCGTTCTCTTTATTTGGCATAGTAACAGTCCTGATATCAATTTTTTTCAAATTACCATTAGTGCGGACAAATTAACGAAACTAGTCCCAACGATTCGAATAACTGAGAATCCTCTTTCCCAATAATTGTCAGTGAAATAGCTGCCCGCAAATTATCTGACTCTGCATAAGGTCTTGATGCTTTCCGAAAGTTTTGAAAAGTAGATCTGAAAAACTTGAAATTCTCTTCAGTGTTTGATGCTTATTTACAGTGGTGGTTTCAGTGGATGTAGTAATTGTGTACTGTGAACTATAATAATTAATTATTTCCCATGCCTTGAGCTGTTTTATGTGTTTATCAATGTACCCTTCTGACATCATGTTTTGACAGTTTTTCTTATTTAAATGCACTCAGAGACGTATTGATGAAAACTACCTGCGTTTCGGTTCACATATATAACTGGCTTAGTTACTCGTACTACAAGTTTTGTATTTTAGAATATAATAGTTGAAGTTACTACTAGTGCAATAATAATCCAGACGGTGAAATTCTTTTGTTCATGATTCGGAGAATCAAATTTGTTTTCATAGTTATTCCATCCTACCTAACATTGCCATTTTAATCATGAATATAGTTCTACATCTTCTTTAAAAAAGTTACATTGAATCAAACTACTTGGCTCACTTAGCTTAACTCTTATCGTCGTCATTAATTCAATAAAGTTTGAACATTTTACCTATATTTCACACGCTCACACCCCCACATTGCTAACCACAATCCATTCTTTTCCACAACGTACCATTATCGAAGCAGCATTCACTACAAAATCAGAACTTCTAAACATGACAGACAATTTATGAACCAAACTCCAAACACTATTATTTCCGCCTTCAAGCAAACGTGCGAAAATCAGCTACAGAATCTCATCTGTTTTTCCACTGTATCTGTTATCCTACTCAACCGCAACCATAACGATATCCATTCTCCCTCGCCACTATCATTTCAGACTGATCCATTTATATGTATGTGAAACGATTGCAATATCTCACTGCATAGTCTCGAGCACCTAAATGGCAAATTTTTTAATAAAGCTGATGATAATGGCAGCGTCGGGCTGGCATTTAATAACCTTATTTCGTGCAAAAGGTCTATTAGATTGTACATCTCTTCGCACTGCATCGTTTCATCTCGATTCGACGCTACTTTATACTCTACTCCTCGCTCGATGATGTCGGGCCCTGTCGGTGAAACATCACGAAAATTATAAAATGTTGCACAATTTTCCGTCACGATTTTCACTCGAGCAATTCGTTTCGAGTGGGATTTGGATTTATGCATGGACGGTGGTGCTTCATCGAACGGCTCCATCTAAGTTGCAGCAACCGTTGGCGAACGGTGTTTGGTGAGGCGATAGAGCCTTCAGGTTGCACTTTGTGTGTGCATCGGAGCATTGGAAAGAGCTGGTTGCCGATGCAATGCCGAATGCAAAACGTACATGTTTCAAAGCTAGCACATTATTTAGGGTCCAAGTGTTTGAAACGCTTCCTGGTTTGCAATCGTTCCAATTAGTGATCAGGCGGACGTAGATAAATGTGCCTCTGTAATGATATGGCTGCTCCCGCAGGTGAACTGTTGAATGCCCAAAAGGCAGTTTTTAATGCAATCGAACGGTTTATTTGAGCCTGCTAACAAGCTAGGCGAACATCATCACTACGTTCTATTATGAGAACCTATCTAACTTGCCCTGGATGCTGCATCTACTCTAATGGCTTACTTTCGATGTGCATGTGACTCTCAGTGCTGGTTGCAAACAGTCCCGTTCGGTTTGTCGCTGTCATGTATCCGCATGAAGGTTAGTCAAAGTGATTTATCACGCTCCGCAATTCGTGGCTGACTTTTACCTTGATCTGATCTAGTATCTAATATCTAGATTTTCTAGATCGACACTTAAGAATTGTGTGAATTCTATCAGAATACTTGGTCATCATGGCATCTGCGTACGTGCCAGACAGTTCTATTCGACTTGCTTTCAATTTGAATCCGCTTCGAAATTATTTCACCTCTAGGACTGGTGGCATTGAATCAAATTAGAATGATGTCATGGTATCGACCCGAGACGCCAATAATTTGATTGAATAGTGATGGATTCAAGTTGTTTGAAGATTGACTCTGATAATATCTGAAATAGCTCGGACTAGATTTTTATCAAAGTTTAATAAATCATATTGTCTAATGGTTCATTGCTATGAGTTCATACTTATTAATAATTGTGATATGATGAAGTTATTGCGTATGGATTTATAAATAGTATTTGAAAATCAATGTAGTGAGACATCTTTGGCTGTTTGAAGTCTAATTTGTTTTTCTTAAAATTAAAAGCTATAAAAGAAATTATGTAGTTTTTATTTTGCTTGGAATTTTTCGAAGTAAGATCTCTTTTGAATGATGTATTTTTTTTAAAAAGTAAAGAATAATGCTTTACGATAAAACTAAGAAATCTGAGTTGCAAACAACAAAAATTACTTACTTTATATTACTTCGCCACAAAAGTTAGAAATCTTCACTTCGATGTGTTGGAAATTATGTCTTACGAAATATTTAATTTTTTTTTATTTTATTCTTAGTTTTAAATACCATGGAGAGTAATTTTTAATGAAGTTAAAGTTTGAACTGGGGAAATCTGGAAATTATTATTTATGCTAAACTTTGTTGAGGGAAATTTTGAAAACAATGAGAATGACTGTTTGATGGTTATTCACTTGCAATGTCTAGAGCAAAAGTTGCAGTTGAAAGTTCTTTATCGAGAACTTTCCTTCCCAAACAATTTGAGAAATTAATTTTTCATCTGGCTATTGTATACATACCGCAAATAATTTTAGTGTTTGCGTTTCGCTACAATAATCTTATGTGTTGTTCTGATTTTCGAAAGATTATCTGGAAAATGTACTTTATAAAAATTAAAACTAATTATTTACGAATACTCAAAAAAGTAATGAAAGTTTGAAAAGCACGATGCATCAAAAGAGAAAAGATTTTCACCTAAAAGTGCATCGCGAAAATTTAACCTGCGGAACCCTTGAGTAGTAACTAAAATATCGCTGGAAAAAATTACCCAATGTTGATTCATTTTGAAAAATGCTGTCGTTCAAACAAGCTGAAAAAAACTTGAAAACTTTGAAGTACTTAATATCAATTGAATTTGATCACGGTTCCCTTCTTGTCTATAAATCAGCATAGACAACGTATATCATTTCTACAGCATCGAAGCCAAGCATATTGAAACGGGAAACTTCGATCGTTTTGCGGAATCAGCCTCCGAAAGCAGAATCAAATTGGAAATGTTTTTGCGGGATGATTAAAATTGAACAACTTTTTATTAACACTAAAAATTTTAATCTACATTGAAAATTCTATTTTGACAAAGTGGTTTCGAAAGTATGCACTCCTTCTCATCAGACACCAGCACACAGTGCATACTTGACTGATGTGACCACTTGCAGTTGGAAATCATTAACTTTTATTTACGCTTGATTCGGCTTCGGAGGCTTATTCCGCAAAACGATCGAGTTTCCCGTATCAATATTCTCTGCTTTGATACGCTTTAGAGACGATATACGTTGCCTATGCTGATTCATAGACAAGAAGGGAACCATGATCACAATTAAATAACTTCTACAAGTAAATTATGTCGATACATAAGTCGGAGAATATACATAAGTCGGAGATGTTCAAATTTGTCACAACTAACGTAAATAAAAATGAATGATTTCCAACTGCAAGTGGTCACCAGTCAAGTATGCACTGTGTGCTGGTGTCTGATGAGAAGCAGTGCATACTTTCGAAACCACTTTGTCAAAATAGAATTTTCAATGTAGATTAAAATTTTTAATGTTAATAAAAAGTTGTTCAATTTTAATCATCCCGCAAAAACATTTCCAATTTACTTAATATCATTCGTTGCGTACGTACATTTAATGTCTGAGTAAATATTTCTTGCTAACAAGAACTAAACTGAAAGAAAAACTGAAAAAATCCAGAGGCATTAAATCGCAAGATCTTGGAGGCCAATTCATATCAGCCAGTCGCGAAATTACATGCCCTAGAAATTTTTCTTGCAAAAATGCTTGATTTGCCTTTTTGCCCCATCCTGCTGAAACCACATATTGTCAAGATTATCGTCTTCAATGTCTGTCCAAACATAATGAGTGAACATGCGGTCATAGCGCTCAGAATTGTCGGCGTTAGCTCATCCTGAATCGTTTTCTTTTCAGGATGTAATGGCTTCTTAAGAATCACTTGTGGATTTTCTGAGTCCCATATTCTAATGTGCAGTTTATTAATGTACCCACAAAGCAAGAAAATACCTCATCACTGGAGAACATTTTTTTCGAAAAATCAGTATCAACAGTTTGTTGTTCTAACACCCTCATTCTGCTGTTAAAATATTCTAAAATGATAATAGCCTTTATCTAAATAAATGACAGCGTTGTTGACATGTATCTTTGACAGATGTTGGTATGCAGGGTTTTACTTTTTCTAGCTCGAAATGGATAAACCCATAAAATTAAGTCCTCATCAAAATGAATGGTTTTTCATTTAAACAAAGAAAGATGGTTAAAATTTGTTTCTTATTCCTCTCAGTAATTTATTCTTGCACGAGTAAGAAACGAAAAATCTCCAAGACAGTGGACTGTTATTTCCATAAACAATCAAACCTTGTGATATGTTGACAACTATTCATGATTCACATAACTACTTATTTATTGTGTTTCCGAAATATTTCGAAATTGTGTTTCCAAATATTTCGACCGTAAATTAAAAGAAGTTGAAAATGAGGCAGTCTTACGGTTGCATAAATTTTTCGTTTAATACCAGCCCTTAAACTATAAAGGACATGATTGGGAAAAAATTGTTCAAGGTGTGAAGCTGTGGTTCATATCGCCACATGATGAATGGGTTGCGACAAAGCTGCGCCCAGCGTGGGTCCAGCGCTGAGCGCATTATGCAAGCAATGTATAATTTTGTAATTGTGCAAGTCATTATGCTAATGAGCTAATGAAAAGTCCATTCAAGATATGAAATAGTATATTTGAGGCTACTAGATGAGAATATTACAACCTTCGGTTCTGTTCTGTTCCTGCCCTCCAGCTTTGTACAAGGCTCAAGAGTGAAATAATTCATGATGTGATTCATGGTTTTTGATTTACGTTCCCCAATTAATTCGTATAAAAACGAGATATTTATAACGATTTCAGTAAAAATATATGGCAATTGTTTTTTTTCGTTTGTTTTAAATAAATAAATGTTTAAATAAATAAATAAATTATTGTCAAATGACAATCATAAAAACTCATCATGCGGAAACTGTAAAAATGGCTAAATATTTATATTTATAGCCAAACCTGATTGTAAAACCGACTGTAGTCACGGTTGATAGATCTTACAAATATTTTGAAAGAATAATAACAAATTGAATGAAAGACACTGTCCAAATTTCGAATGAAATGCATAGGTAGTTAATATTAATTGGAACACATAACCGAAAAAAGCTATACAATCATCCAAAACAAGTCAGAAACGTCTTGAATAATATGCAAAAACAGCAATTAAATTCGAATTTTTTTCGAAATAACCATTTGAAATATGCTCATGAATACCGCTTACGGTAAACTGGGCGGCTGCAAACCTGTAGAAAAACAACAAAAAAATGATAGAAAAAGTACTGAAGAAAAAGCTAAGATTATCTTTAGTTCTTATGAATTAATTCATGACTGAAAGCAACGCTAACTAAAAGCACCCTGAGTGAGTGGTCGACGATAAAAAAAAAGTATGCTGTGAATGATAGGGTAAACACAAAGCAATGATAAGGTACTTGAAAAATTTGGCGGCGGGCCTATAAACTACCAGAAAATTCGACCAAAATAACAGCCGGAAAAATTGCCCGTAATTTTATTTAGATACTTATAATATTTGACATATGCGCTTATGATTTTGAAGTTTGGGTTAAATGCTTAATGCTTAACAATTTAACTTACATTGAATATTGTGGATGCTTGATAAAAATATTAATGAACGTTAGTCAAAATGTTGGCAAAAGCCTGCATGTTATCAAAAATTTCACAATATACATAGCTCACTGAATCGGGGATCAAATACTAATTTGTGCATACCAGACTTATGTGACCACATGCAGTGGGAGACTATTAAGTTTTTTACTTACGCTAGTTGTGAAAAACTCACAAAAACTCACAAAAAAAAAGTCCATTTGAAACTGCTTTCGGAAGCTGATTCCGCAAAATGATCCATATTCCTACATCAAGTATTATGTGCTTGGAAAAGATACGCTGTCTATGATATTCTAAACAAAAAGGGAAAGAAGCGATCGAAAATTAATACCTTCTATGAGAACATTCTATCGTTGGACAGAAGTCTTAGTTGTTAAAATTTGTCACAACTAATGTAAATAAAAAAATTAATAGTCACATTAGTCAGGTATGGGCTCAGAGCTGATGTCTCATGAGATAACAGTGCATAATTTTGAAACCACTTAGATAACATTTTTCAAATTTTAATCAACGGCAAAAACAATTCCATTCGAAAATCGTTGAAAAATTTGCCGACAAGAAAACGGTGGAGCCTGCGGTTTATGGCTATTTTGACAAACTCGTCCATTATCACTTTAAACACAGCGTTGAATTGTACATCGCCGGCAATAGTACGTCAAGAGATAACTTTGTTGAGAAGTAAAGCTGTTTCACCCATTTTTTTGGTTTTTTGTAACCGGATTTGTTTCATACAAATATTCTGATCGAATGCTTTGAAATTTATGCAGCAGAATAATTTGAGCCTTAATTAGCTCAACACTCAAAAATCTTACCCAAACTTAACTAATGAGGTGTAGACTCAACGGGAAATTTTTGCATTATTCATGCATTGAGGCTTTTTTTATTGTGAAACTATTTCCGCGAATAAGCTTCGCAAAATTCAATTCCTCCAGGAAAACTCAAGTCGCAAACAATAAACCCTTTGACACCAAGTGTGTCAACCGCCTATTGTTTTCCGCATACACACTGATATTTTTACAAACAATAATAATATGATAAAAATAAGTTGTGAGTGTATTAAGTAAAACTGTCGGCTTGTTGATTCTTTGGCTGCTGGCATTCACCTTAGGTATGATTTAAAAATGGTTGTTCGCAATGGTAGCCACTGTACTTGCAATGTTTAAAATTCGTAACTCTTTCTTACCACTAAATTCATTATACAGCTGTATCGTAAAGGCATAGAATTAGCATGTTAAGGTTTCGAAAATTACAGCTTTAATATATTTGGCAAAAATACTCGATGAAAAAGTACTTTTCAAGCGATCACATCAATGCCATCATAGAAAAGCGACACAAAAAAAATTTCATGTGTTGCATCTAATTAAAATAGTGATCTGTGCTCTTGCGTACGCATATTAATTTTGTATGCCTTATCAGCGATTACGCTGACAGTATTCAACCTATTTAAAACGAAATTTAACGGAAGCTCGCTCCTCAATCTTCTACCATTCCTAAACTTCCTTATACTGATCACTTTAATTTCCTGGTACATTTAAAAACAGACAAGAAAATTTCAAAAACTTCCCGGTAGTTATACTCATTTCGTAGAGTATATCGCGTCAATACCAAAATCCACATAATGGGAAATGCTAAAATGTTATCTATTCCTTCATATCGACCCAGTTACGTATTCCATGGTTCTTTTTGTCTATAAAAATAAGTTTCGATTAAGCTCATCATAATTTAGATTTTAATAAATCTTTTTCAGTTTTCGAAAACAATTTTGATTGGTTGATTGTTTATTTCTTTGCATCTTTTGTATGTTTGTTTTACTAATCTGCATTAGACGATTTTTTTCTTCAAATACACAAATTAATACAGAAGGTTTTCTTGAATATCTTGATATACATGCACAGGCGATTTCACTTAATTTCTTTGAAAATAATAACATTTAGCCAATAAAAAATAGCCAGTAAAAAAATACATCTCTAGATCAATCATACTTTGCTTATTTAAATTTTATTCAATAATATCGCAAAAGCAATGTTAACATTAAAAGCAAACACAACATTATAATGTTACGATTCGCAATAATGTTGCAAATGCTGAATATCATTTTATTTTCACTCCCAAATGTAACATAAACGATATCGGGTATTTTCTCTGAACGCTTGCTAATTTTGCATTAAGAATTATTTGGAAAGTTTTCAATTTTTAGTAGTCCCGGTTCCTTTTAAACACCCATTCCTTGCAATATACATAGATGCATATAAATTACATCTGAACGAAGAAGAAAAAAAAACAAACATAAAAATCCTTATCAATTTCGTCGCTCACGCAAACATTCCAGTTCTCAGTCACGTCAATCCGCACGCAATACGAATACTCACGTTATCTTATTCAGGTCGCAATAAAATCATCCTTCCGATGATGTGAATGACTAGCACACTTTCAATGATGATGACTGCACTGACTTGAATGCCAACGTAATCCTTTGCTTAACCGAAAGCCCACTGTACACAGTCTACCTCAATCCCAACATAAATCCTCAAACACAAATATTAGTCGACATCGACTTCGGCTTCATATGAATCTAAACTATATTTTATTGTCATGTCACCATAACCAAATAGCACCGATCCCACACAGTTGCTTTTTTCTGTTTTACACAGAATTCAGGATATTCTTCTATTCGGGAAGTCACGGGTCGCACAGAATCATACCGGATTGGCATGGGCTGGGCTGGTCTGGTGGAAATATGTGTTTTCAGTGTACGATCCCGGAAAAGCTATCGGAACTATGAGTATAGCCTGCAGTGTAGCTCGTAGATAAGTTTGCAAGCTGATCCATAGCCGAAGTCGAGCCGGTGAGAGGAGGCAGCACTACATCGGAGCTACGTACATATCTCATTTATCATCGTAAGGACAACATTCAATTTTTCATATTGATGTGACATTCGAAAACGACTAGGCAGAGAATATAAGCGGATCGGCTTGGCTTAGTTTAGCACTCTCCTTCGGTCTCGTGCCCTAGTATTTCAACATTCACAGCAGCGTAATATGGGCCCAGGAGCTATGAGTTTTATTAGGTATGAAGACTTCATAGAGTAGTAAAATCTGATGAATATTGTAGATTTAAGAGCAGTGGCCTCTCGAGTGTTTTGGTCGGTTTTATTACAGGGTAGATTGCAGATTTGTGGGCTTATATTTTAAGATAGTTTCGGTTTCTTAGTTGCAATTTAGTTTCACTGAACTCATTTTAGATTGATCATATTGTTTAAGGAAAAATATTATTTGAATTTTTTTTGGCCTACATTCTTTAAGATTTAAAAGGTCTTGTTCAATTACTACTTTGGGATGTGCTAAATAGTTCCACTGTTTCACAAACAATATAGTCAAATTTTGATCATCATACTTCCATGATTGACATCGAAGTAGTTATAGTACTCTGCAACCATGCAAAGAATATTTTATATTTCGATTTTCAAACGTATTAGACATCACATGCATCAAAAACTTTCATGATTGTCATAAACAACGGGAAAAGTCACTTCGAACAGCGTTCCGAAATCGATATTGGCAAAATTTATAGCCCCGAAACGCAACTAGTCTGATTTAGATTCCGTACTTTCCTTTCATCATACAAACTACAGTTGTAGCATGTATTGATGGCAGCAATGATTGAAAATGACTGGATTTTCCAAACATCCGTCGAACTGTATGCAACTAATGAGTGTCAGAATAGAAAATGTTGGAAAGACAAAACGGACAAAAGTGATCAGAGTGAGTATGATATAAAATTGATATGTTATCTGAATTTCGAATCGCAATGAAAGTAGCTCAGGACTCATTTGTATGTTATGTCAGGATGTTGGAAATATAAACGAAATCCATAAAGCTTTCTGTGAGAATGAATATCTCAATATATTTGAAACTATTTTCAAGTTTCAATGCGGTACTTGTTGAAGGATTGTGAATACACTGGCAGAGAGTTTACCAATTCAGGATGTAGAGCTCTGTTGCAATATGTTATACCCTATTTTCAAATAGATTTCGTTGTATTTTCATCAAGTATGAGTACTCTATGTGCGCATTACTTTTTTGATATCTTCAAAATATAATTGAAAATTGCTGTTCTTTGCCTATATATAATAGATGAAATGAATACATCTGAATTTTCCATAATTTTATCAACCAGATTAATGCAAACTCACAGCAAATATTTGTTACTCATTTTAATCAGCTTATCACCACTCGATTTGTGAAACAGAAAGCTAATATTCAGTTATCATTAAAAATGTTCAAAGCTTTCAGCGTCAAAATCAAATGATATAAAGTTATGAAGGCAGTGAATTTGCTTACTTCTAAACACCAGAGCGAGTGAAACGAATGTATGTAGTAATGAAGAATCTTGTTAAGGCCGCAACACACATAAGGCGAACGTTTCGTGAAGACATTCAACAAAACATTCGGTGAGATAATCGGCAAGGTATAGGTTGAAGGTGGCTTATCTTATGAAACCATCCCCACTCTCGTTCTCCACAGGTCTTGGCACATGTATGGTTGGACGAAAACAGGCGAAACCGGACGAGGAAACCATCCACACTCTCGTACTCGGCTATACTTGTCATTTCTTGCCGAGGATGAAGATCCGCCTTTATAAAACTTGTATAGGTTAACGTGGCTGCCGGTCTTCAGAGGCCTGACGACCAGCACAAATAGGCACAGGAGAGGCCCGTTGTGATAGGCAGGATAAAATCTTTCTAAACCTTTTTTCCGTATCATCGGAATTCACACTACAGTTCAATAGCTCGACAATTTCGACTCTCAAAAGATGCTTTAGATATAATATACCGTGTAGTCAAAAATATACATGTTTTTCAAATAACATCAGTGGATTTACTTTGGGATAGCTACTTTAGGACAGTTATTTTATAACGAGGTGATTGACAGAAAAGTAAATATGTAGTTAGTGGTGAATTTTTATCGGCCATTTCCACTAGATCTTTGAAGCAATAAAAAAAATTAGATATATTACTAATCCCCAGATCAGAACTCTAAGGACTGCGCAAATTTCACTAAAATGATGCGGGGATGGGTAAACTTAAAATTTTCTTTATAGGCTTGTCATGAAGAATGCATGCAGTTATCTTCATAAAATGGTATAATACCTTTGCGTTTTCGAAAATTTTAGAACACTAGTTGGTGTTGATGTTCTAATACCATGTTTCAACATTTTCATTGTTACAAAACATTTTTACCACAAAACTTAGAAATTCTAAATCAATTCTTTTGTACTAAGTCGTAATAGCTATGTGATTGTTTTTTTTCTCTTTGTATTCCACTTGGAACCGAAGTTTCAATGATTTTGAAATAAGAAGGTTTTGGCCTCATTCACATTGAATTGTAAATACTCAGATTCATTGACTATTGGGATCAATTTTTTAAATATTGCTGCGTATGATGCCTTTTTAAATTCAAACGTTTGCGATATTACTCAACGTAAGTTTATTTTAGAAGTAATTGTGGGCATTGAAAAGGCCTTTGACTGCGTGCTCTTCAGGGAGCTGTGTGAAGTTGCGAGATCTCACAGTGTCGACAATGTCCCAGTCAAATGGATACTTACGCAGAGCTTGTTAGTATCGGAAGCTGAAGCCAACTGCTGCTTGAGAAAGGAAACCACAAACGGATGTCCATAAAATGGTGTTCTATCGTCGCTTCTATCAAGTATGCTAACCCACTTACTTTTAAACGAATTGCAATATAAACAGCTGTACGCGCAAGCTTATACTGATTAAGTGGCCAAACTAGCAGTTAGCAAGGGTCTGAATATTGTATGTAGTTATATAAAAAGTGCATTTGATTTAACTGATAGCTTTAGTGAGATTTAATCCTGTGTGTAGTGCCGAAAACCGGTAAATATTGTAGAGACTTATCGCCTTGGGTTGAGTTCCACCTACAACTATGAATACTTGAAAGAGTTTCGAAACAGTTGCTGTTATGCAAACTGGGCAAAAGATTAGAGAAGAAGTCAGTAAAGGAATAGTTTATGCAACAAGGAGTATGTAATTGGGCTATCCAGTCTCCCATCGCACTTATGACATTTCCATTGCCATTGCCAGCATCTACAAAGCTGTTTCCTTGTCGATGAACAAGGCGATGCGAGAAAAAGCTGAACGATTAGATGAACTGTCAGATAGTACTAGGGGGCGCAAAATTAATCAACCAATTTTGTTTTTGAATAACGTTTTTACTAAATAATAAAAAAATGATTTTGAGTAATGGAAATCTTTATTTGGACTTTATTTGCTCCATTGCTTCTCTGTTTTTATACTTCAGCTGTTTAACTCACAAATATCAAATATGATTCACATGCGACGCCATTTGCAAAAATTATAACATCTTCCGATAGAGTGATAAATTTTACGCCACCCTATAGTAATAATACATGACAGATCGACTTAGTTCAAGGCTTAATAAAAAATAATGGATCTTGACGTGAAGGACTGCTCCTCCTACAAAAGGAACTGAAACAGCTGATGAGAATGAAAAATAGAAAATCTGTTATCACAAGGAGTGTTTTATCAATCACGATCAGTCAGCTGGTATGATGGAAGTAGAAGGAATGAAGAAGAGGCCATTCAAAATCCGAACGAGTTTTGTAGCTCACTTACTTGGAAGAATGTACCAAAACCCTCTTTCACAATGGCTGTTGGGAAACTAGCAATGATGATGAGTCTCAATATTTCATAGTAAGTATCTTGATGACAATAGGATTAACTGCAGGAGAGTACGCGATAGGCTGAGCGAATGGCATCGATGAAGGAAAAGTGCGCCACAGACAGAGGTGCACCCTTTCTTCGACTAAGGCGGCCAGAGTTGCCGGCGGTTCTACAAATACGAGTAGTACTACTACTCATCTACGGGCTAGTCCGCTGTTGTTGATGCTAATAAAATGTAAAATTAACCGTATTGCGAAAATGAAAATGTAAAAAAGAAATCGCTGCGTAAAAAAGACCTGGGTTTGCTCGAACTTAAAATATTGTTACACTGAGAAAAAAAAAAACACAGTTGAACCAACTACTTTTTGTATTTGAACAATTGTATCAAAATAGTTGTTGCTTTGAATACAAAATTGTTGATTCAAAAGAACATATTTGATTTCCAAAAACTTTTGAATGTTATTTCAAAAGTGATTTATTTAAAACAAAAGTTTGAAAACTGTTAATGAAATCCAAATACGAAAAATTTCATTACAAATTTTTTAGTAGTTAAAATAACTATATAAATACTCAACTTTACACTTCAAAAGTTAAGTTATTGCTTCAACTATATCTTTTTGAATGTTCAACAATTTCCACTGTTGGTTTCACTACTAAATATTCAACGTAAAAGCGTACTTTGTTGAAGCGTGGACATATGGGCATAGTTTTCTCAGTCGTCAAAGCATACAGACGTTTAGTTTTCTCGTACACTTAAGGAGAGATATCCACCTAGAATGGTCGGCAAAATCGATTTATTTTTTATTGCATTTTCGTGAAGATACAGGTCTCAAAAATATCTGGTGAAAACACCAAGTTAATATTTCTATAAATAAGCTAGTTACAGCCGATATAATCAAACGTGTTTTACGAAGTATGATACGATAGTTAATAACATTCATTAGGCTGCTTCAAGTATTGTTCAATTGGTGTTAAAACAAGCTGTAAAAGAAGTACAACGGGAAATAAAAGCAAAATTCGAGTACTGGAATAACCAAACTAACCGTTTTTGGAGATAGTACGGGGCGAAAACGTGGTTTTACCTCATTGTAGGGAGTTGAGGTTCTCATTGGACAGTTTACAGGAAAAGTTTTTGATATTCTTGTAAAATCTTCTTATTGTGCTAAATGTAACTATTGGAATAAACTCGAAAATACTGAGCAATGTGAGGAATGGAAATCGAATCACGATGGAAATTGCCAGGCCAATCATGATGGATCGGCAAGTAAAATGGAAGTAGACGCCATGAAAGAATTGTTTTCACAATCTGCCGAAAAGTATAGAGTTATGTACACTAATTACGCCGGGGATGGTGACTCTAAGACGAACACGGGATTAGTGAATGCGAAACCGTATGGTAACGAGATTGAAATTACAAAAACAGAATGAGTGGGTCACGTTCAAAAGCGATTGTGAACCCTTCTTCGCGAATGAAAGAAAAAAGTCCTGGAATCAGCAGCAAAAACAAATTGAGGGCACAGTTTATAGATATACTGAAGATTTACTATGGCTTAGCTATTTGCAGAAACTGTGCCTCCAAGGATGAAATGAAAAAAGCGATACGGGCAACATTTTACCATTACGGCTCAACAGACAGCAAGCCTCAACAACATTTCTGTCCCGAAGGCCCCGAATCGTGGTGCCAGTTGCAACGAGCAAAGGCTAAAGGAGAACTGGAAAATGTTCGTCACAATTATTAAACATTGCCAAAAATGGTGTTAGATGTCATCAAACCAGTAAACGAAGACCTCAGCAATGAAAAATTGTTGGAACGCTGTGTTGGTCGATATACCCAAAACTGCAACCAACTTATTTGGTCAATAGCCCCAAAAACGATGAACAGCGGGGCCAAAATCGTTAGCATTGCAGTATATCTTGCAACATGTACATTCAACAATGGTTTCACCTCATCGCTGGAAGTCATGAATGTGTTAAGAATATCGTTCGGATCGGGAGCGCACTTGTACGCAGCGCAAGAAGACGAAACTTGCATAGCGAAAGCCGAACTGCAAGCGCAAGAACAGACGAAAGAAGGTTGAATACGGCGTCGGCAAGACAATGTAGAAGCCATGAATATTCCGTAAACAGTAAAAGACTTACACTATGGGCCTGGTATCGATGATTCCATGTTAGTTGACAAATTTAATGATTTATTCAGTCCTAAATTTTCAAACGCGTTTTTCTTAAAAACACGTTTTTCAAATCGGTACCCAAAATTTCTCGGAATCCAATTAACTGATTACCTTAATTCTTTTTGTGATTATTTTATATAACATTATCTAGTACTTTTCATAGGATTTTTCTTTTTCGTTACTTAGTTTTTGTTTTATAGCCAAAATAATATCTAATTTTTGGTCAAAAAATCACTATTCATGTTCAAACGTCCGCCATTTTGTCATTAATCGATATTTTCAAAATCAGCTATGACACGAACTAGATTATAGTATCTTATTTAATAATTTTTTTCCATTTTTTTCTTCAGATAATTTTTGAACAAATGCCAGTGGGTACCGTTAACGCTGTTTTTTTTACAGCGCTCCAAGGATTATATCCTATATTATCCTTGTATATTTTTTATATTTTTAAATAAAAAAAAATTAAGCATACTTTTGAATGTGTATACTTTTAGATAATTAAACTCCCAATCCGATATTTCAAATAGTTTTCCTTAAAAAAATGCACAAAAATGACCGTTTTATCCGGCTCCTAGGTGTATATCTCCCCTTAAGCAGTTATTTGCATTCATGTATCAACACGTCGTATCAGCGCGTCGGTAAAATGTAATTTGTGTTGTCTTGAAAATAAGTGCAAAATCAGTGTCAAATTTGTGTAATATTGGTAAAAATTAATCCAATAAACGTTGGCTGGTGTAAAAAAACCAGTTATTTTTATTGTGCTATGGAAATGGACGAATTCGAAACAATCGCAGAGTTTATTTTTGAGTTGTCACCTCAATTGACGACCTTATACCAGGAATGGGGATTGAGCGACATATGAAAAGATCAACGAATTAAAAGATCAACGATCAACGAAAATTATATTAAAAGATCAACGAATGACTCCAAAAACAATGTCAGAAATTGCCAAAGGCATTGTCCAGCTGTTTCCAACAGAGACAGAAGCTACCTATTATAGAGCGCGAAATAATAAAAAGAATCCTGCTGGAAAAATTTACGATAGGTACTTTAATACATTAAGTAAAAAAAGGAAAAATATCGAGGACCATTCATCTGGTAAAAAATCCAAGAAAAGTTCGGAGTCTTTTCAATACTTTCAAAACGAAAATGCATCCGATAACAGTGATCTTCAATCAAAAAAAAAGTGGCTTCAACACAACGTTCAACAAAACAACAAAATTCAGGATGTGGAGAAAAAAATTGATAAAACATTTTTTGCGAATGGAATAAAAGATAAACTTAATCAAGACTATTATCTTAAGCTTAAAAACAAAGAACTTTCATCAGGTAAAACCTATTTATTTTTGGAATAACCTCATTTAATTTTATGTTCTTTTTGTATATTTTTGTAGATTCTCACTATATGCATTTTTTTAATTTGCTGCATACAATCATATTGCCACCAAGAATTAATAAAATGACTAAACCATCCATTTCGGACTCGCAACACGATATGATTGTCCACATAGTAAACATAAACGATTTAAAAAGGAAAGAAGAAGAGCTTATTAGCATGGCGCTTAAAGAACACTTATCGGTTCAACCAAAAGTTATTGTGGTTGGTGAGTCCATAGAGACCCTAAAAGAATTTTATGTACTACTAAACGGAATTACCTAAAAAGCTAAAGCTAAAAACGTCTCTCTATAAGCTAATAAAGCTATAAGCTAAAAACGTCTCTCACCATGTGTACTTCGCTTACTGTTTCGCACTTAGTTTACTACTATACGGACATGTTATATAAAATATTTTACTTACTGTTCAGCAATGTAATAAAAATAAATTTCTAATCAGAGTCTTTTCATTTTTTTCTGCTTTACCTACTTCGGTTGCATAAAATTGTGTTCAGCTGAAAATAAAACTTTAATCGACATGATGATGATATTTTCAGGGAAAGTCTTGCGGTTTTCCAGAATAGATTTAAATCGATTTTGGCTTTCAAGTATAGAGGAAGTAGTAAGCAAACGTGATATTCAGCTTGCACTTTTGCAGCAAAAACTACCACCTTTGAAATTTTAACAGCGATATGCATTTGCATTAAATATATTACTTTTTAAAGGCACAAAAGATTCTCACTTTTGACACAAGCATCCCGCTTTTAATTTAATAACGCCGTATTTGATATGCTAACAGCAAAGCGTATTTAATCGAAAGACTTATATTTAAAGGAACAACTGATTCTTACTTTTGAAGCAACAGTGAAACTGTTACATTAACGGTGAAACAATTTTGAGAATTTGATTTGATTTGATTTTACAGCGTTTTTTTCTGAGTGTATAATCATGCCACTGAATGCTAGTGTCTCAATACAAAATGAAAAATCCCATTGAAAAAAGCCATTGCTATCCTGAAGTAAACACGAAAAGACATATGTATAATATACACATCCTGAGTTGTAGACTTGCGGTCTTGAAAACGTTTTTTGTTTAGTTTTAAAGTGTGGCGTTGCTTTGTTCTACTCTTTTAGTCATAGCTAGTTTTATTAGCTTTGAGATGCTAAGCGTTTTGTCAGCAGGCTAACATTTAATGTATCCCACGTTTCTAACTTCATCTGCAATTCTCCGAAGGCAAAGTGAGCCGTACTGGAAAGGACTTCATTTTTTTAGTGCCGATTCCCATACCTAGCTCTAAATATAAACGGTTCCTCATAGATTTTTGGTTGGGTTTCTCTACGAATTTAATTTAAACACAGTACTTGCATATTTTTTTTGGGCATTGAAAAATTAGCTCTTAATTTATGATGCATTTGTGGCGACTTAGCGGACTTCAGTTCAATGCATAGTTATCAAATGAATACAAAGGGTTCGAGTTTACCTTTAAGTTGATTGAGTTTATGTCTAAATTTTATGATTTTATTATGAAAATTCAACTGATTTAACAATCTTTTCTCAGTAAGTATTATTTACTCATAAAGGATCTTCAAGGCCAGAAAGTATTCAAATTGTAAATATTTCCACATTATTGCGTATTAAACTGAACATTTTTGCTTGTGTTAGTTGTCGACACTAGAATTAAATCAATCAAACCTTTTATTTGGATAAATTAGCCTTCCAAGGATAATGTTATTCTCCCGATAATTAATTTCTTCACTCACTTTTTCTTATCTGTAACATTTGAGTAAATATTTTTAGAAAAAATAGCTCACTTTCACTTTTCTGCTTCAATTAGATCGCATATCTGATAGAAATTGATGAATGAAAAGTATTAATAAGAATTACTTTGAAGCACAGGATATCGAAGAAAAATATTATTCAACAAAAAGTGAAAGTGAAAGAAGTAACAAAACAAAAATTTCTTTGATTCAATAAAGCCGCATGTCTAAATCACGAAGGTATCGTAATACCTTTGTTCTTAAATCAAAAGATTTCAACCACATATTCTCTCGTCATTCATCAATCACCATTCACCTGAACACTTTCTTCCAGCATTGAAAGTGAAACAATAGCTTTCGTGTCATTAAAACCTTATGAATTATGCTCAGACCCAAAAAAAATGTAATTCTGTTAACATTGAACCAAACGTAACAAAATTTGAATACACATGTCTACCCACCATTACTTGTTTTCTTCTTCGGATCCCTATTAGAAGACATGATGACGGGTTTCTATCACAATTACATTGACGTCAACAATTCATGCCGTCTAGGGGGTATCCTATATTTCTCACTTTTATTCGACACCTATCCTTCAGTCTTCCATTTCCCCGCGATGATTGATTAATTTCAATTTGTTCGAATTGATTTCTGCATTCAATCGCCTAAAAGCGTAAGCTGAGAGCCGACGAAGAAATATTCATGCTCACAGCAATCGTCTGCAACAGATGGAAATGAAAAAGTGATACACGAGCAAGACCAAATGATGCTCAGTTTATCATATTCTTCAAATTGGTTTTGAAATTATGTGAATTTCTTCAATGTAAGTCTTCATCGCACCGAGCAGGCGACGTGGCGGAGTTAGTACAGCTGACCTTATAAGCTGACCTGTGATGTTTATGAATCACGTTTCAGATATAAAATATCACGGTTCGCTGAAATTCGCATCGAACAGGTTTAAAAGATGCTTTCATGTGAAAAATATGTGCAAACGTTCTGCCTATCTACCTGTGTTGGAAATGTATGTACATATGAATTTTTTGTTTCGTTGAAATTGAATTATTTCATTTGAAATTGAAATTTTGTTGCTCGATCGAAAGAAATGGTGAATGGATTGTAGATCTGTTAGTATTCATTCAATCTTGTTTGAGTTTTTTTTTAAAAAAAAATCAACGGTCTAGAGATTACCATCAAACGTTGAAAAGTGTACTATTGCAAATTGTTTTCCATGATTCCAAGCTTTGTTGATAGGGAACGATTTATGATAAATTTTACATCTTTTCAACTGAAATACCGTAACTTATTATAATGAATTGGAATTTATTTTTTCATTTACATATTTACATTGTAGAGTTCATTTTTAGAGCGAAGAAGAACTGAGTTTTATTTGTTAATATACACCTTGAATAGCATTGCAGTCATAGGCGCGTCGTGGGGGGGGGGGGGGCCAGGGGGGGGGGCGGGACCCCCCCCCAGACCCTAGGCTGGCCCCTCCCAGAAAAATACATATTTCTAACAACATACTCTTAAGTTTCCGCCTCTTTGGTCTTTGTTGTTACAGCAAGAGCTGTATAGTGCAGTAGTGTAAGCCTATACCAAAGCATGCACACTACTTATAACATAGAGACTAATTAATTAATATTAATTACGATGTTATGGGACTTATCTCGAGAAATGTACGACAATATTGAATTTCGACAAGTTATACCTCAAGAAAAAGACGAAAAGAGCCTCGCCAATAATCCTTTTTTTATTAAGATTATATCGTCGCTGTGAAATCAAACCGGCATATCTGCAAAATACACATTTTTCACTAGA
Source organism: Nemotelus pantherinus (assembly GCA_963978885.1). Taxonomy (NCBI): domain Eukaryota; kingdom Metazoa; phylum Arthropoda; class Insecta; order Diptera; family Stratiomyidae; genus Nemotelus; species Nemotelus pantherinus. Next base: position 52,740,102 of record OZ022263.1, on the reverse strand, counting down.
GCGCTTTAAAGTTTTCGCATGTGGGCTATTTCCACGTGAATGCAAAGCGGCAAAACACCATTAGACGGGTTTTTATTCAACTTTACGATATGCCGGTGCGACATAAAAATAGAGGGGAAAATAAGGAATTTTTTGATACCAAAAACTCAAAAACTCAATTTTTGCAGATATGCCGGTTTGATTTCACAGCGACGATATGTTCATTCCTACTAGGCAATATACAGGTATTTAGATAAGAACACTTTTGTAAACTGGCGTTTCAATTATGTTTTTCACAAAACCTAGTCTGAGTATTAAAATGGTAGGCAATAAGATAATTAACGTAGAATACAATTTTCGAAGTCATTTGGAGAATAAAAATGGCACCTCTTCCACTTTTATGCTATCTATTCAAAACAATGTTGTTTATTGCGAGCAATTTTCGCCGCAATTACTATTTCTTGATGGGATCATATACAATTAGCACATTCATACCTAACATTTAGCAAAACAAACACAGTCTCATTCCATATTTGAGAGCATTTTTCTTTGACTTTTGCGTATGATAAAGTGTACTTATTAGGTTTGAGTAAAAAAGTCCATACTGAATAGCTCGGAAAGTTCAATATTGCTGCTGACACCACCACCAACCTTTAGACACCATCACAACAAAGACTATACCGAATTTGCATCCCGTTAAAATAACTTACCCTATAACTTTTAACTCATTGAAAGCTTTGGAAGTTATATGAAAAAAAGAGTGTTTAGAGTTACTCTCCGCGAATGTGTTCAATTTTTTGAAATTGAAATATTTTCGGCTTATTTTCACTACGAAATCAATACTATTTGAAAATTTAATAGTACCGATTTCCAGGACAAAAATGTTGATACTGGCATCGCGGATCCAACTTTATAACCAAAACTCTGTCTCAGGTTAAATGTGTGTGAATTTGATTAAAATTTGATAACTGCTTCGGAAGGTAAAAGGCATAGCACTTCAATTCCACCGAGCGTTTTTTCATGATGACACGACCGCCACATGGTTCCTATCATTTTCATTTAACTTTTGTCAGACCTGTATCTACTCAAGACCAATATATCCAGTGAATTTTATCCGATCGCGAGATAAAAATATAAATAATTCGGTGAAGGGTTACGATTTTTGTGCGTTTGGGAATTTTAGAAGTTTAGATTTGACTATATAAATATAGTATCAAATTCATCAATCATTTGCATTTTATTCTAAATAGCGATAAAAATACCAGAGAGTTAATGGTGTGAAAGATTTGTGTTTACATACTTATGGTAGCTATAAGGTTGCCCAGACATTATTTAAAAACGACAGAAACTTATTTTTTATACCCATTGATGCGTCTTGTAAATTTCGTGATGATCTGATGACTCGGTGTGAAGTTATCACAATGCGAAATTTTCCATAGAATTTCCATTGTCGCCAAAAATACACCAAAGTTTCATCTCGATCAAACTTCGCGATCCGGATAAATTATCCGGATAGTAAAATTCATGCACATATTGCATACAATAATAAAAACTCTACAATAATAAAACTCTAAAAGTGCTTGGAAGACAGTAAGTGATATGGTGCTTGAACAGTCTTGGAATATTGTCAAGATGAATCGAAATCATTTGGGAAAGGTTATCGACCTTACAACGTGCCTCAGTCGCCAAGGACTTGCTTTCAGAGGACATGATGAAAGTGGTCCCAGTGATAACTGTGAATTTTTTTGGAATTTTGTGAATTATTCGCGAAGCACCATTTAACTTTTGAAAAACATTTTAAAAACAAGGTTGCGAACTCTCATATTGGCAAAACACAAAATTAATTAATAAAAACATTGCTGAAATCATTCGCGAGGACATGACAGCTGAAATAAAAGAGTGCGAACTGATATCCATTATGGCAACTGAAGCAAGGGTCCACAAAAAGGGACAACTCTCCGTGGTTGTCAGGTTTGCTAGACATTTCAGGAGCTAGAAATGCCTCGTACTTAGCCGATATAATTTTGAGGCTGCTAGACAGCTACGGACTTAGCGAATTGGCTGTTGTTGGACAATCTTATGATGGTGGTAGTGTCATGTCAGGACAAAAAGGTAGTTTCCAAACTAAATTAAGATAAAACACCCTGCAGCCACATTTGTACACTGTCAAGCTCATAAAATTATCCTTGTTGTGATGGACACATTTTTCACGATCGCAACGTGTACATCCTTTTTCAATGCCATCGAATCCCTTTACATACACTTTTCGAAGCCATCACAACACCAATTGTTGAAGCAGGTTGAAGAGGCAGTTGGTCTAAATACAAGGCGTGAAATGAGAAGTTTAGGCTCGACTCGTTAGTCAATGAGATTTCAAAATTGCAAATATGTGATCGATAGCTATGGGACTATAAAAGAGGCTTTAGAAAAAGAAATGAATGAAGGAAAATACAGCGACTCAGTTTATGCATTGGCGATCTTTCATTCAATCAGTAATTCTAAGTTTGTAGCAAATACTTTCTTCTTTCTTTATGTTCTTTTTATAACGAACATGTTAAGCACATATTTCCAAACTAAAAATGCATTTCTTTGGGATGAGATGGATCTTGTGAATGAAACAGTTAAAACACTACTAAGTGAGCGAGAAAACTTTTATGTAGTTTGGGAAAAAATTAAATCACTCGCAGAATCGCACTGTCTGGATCTCACATTTCCCAGGGGATCACGAAAACGGGAAACAGCAAAAAGCACAAGTCTGAAAGGTTTTGATATTTCATCAGCCTCGGACACGCAGTTAGGGCTACTCTTCGTCTTGGTAAATTATTTATGCTTTTCCTAGGTTTTCTAGTAACAAAAATTTGAAACAAGAGATCAATTTCTTCCTTGTAAGCTTAATATATTCCAATTTCTTCAAAGATGTTTTGAAGTATAAATTGAAATATATTTAGCTTCTAAACAAAAAAATTTTCTTTTATTTATAATTATTTCCATTCTATTCCCGTATAATTCATACAAGCGTTCATTTCTTAGTGCTAATGGATAATTCATGTGTAACTCATACTTACCATTCACATTATATGCATGTGGTAGTAGCTCATACGTATTCACAGACACGAAGTTTATTTTATAATGCATTATGCATTAGCAAATAACAAAGAATAAATTAACAAACATATAATGTATTAGTAAATTATATAAGTTGTATGAACAGTATCATCGCTTCTTTTGAACCTTTCGGTCCCTGGCCCCTGCCAGATTTTAGACCACGGCACGCCTATGATTGCAGTCATAAAAAAATTGTAAATTCAAAACTGTAAAAGTATATAAAATGACTATGAATGTCCCCGCCGATTGCAGTACTTTTAATATGAGAGCTTTTGGACAAACATAAGTTACAGAATCGCAAGTAATTAATTAGGAGTATAAAGTGATCATGCTTATCAAAAACTTGCGCATGCTATTGTAGGCATAGTCGGTTCGGATTTCACATTTGAATTGGTCACTTGATCCGAAAATTTTAAATGGTGAATTATGGTAGAACATTTCATAACACCGTGCTGATGTGAGGGCTATACTGGATTCGGAATGAAAAACTGCAATACTGGTGACTACGACCTCAAAAAGTTTAACAACGCAGGGAAATTTCGCAATTTTTCTTTTTGAATATAGAAGCTACGTTGGCGTATTTGTGTTATCCAAGGTAGCTTACACGCATCGTAAAAATAGCTCACCAGTAACACTGGCAAAATAAAAAAATAAAAAAAGTCCTGAAATATTCTTGCAATGACTACCAGTGAATATTTGAAACCATTGTTCGACTTTCAATACAATATACTATAAAATTATTTTAGGTTTTACCTCATATCGAAAGCACCCTTTAAAAACAGAGTTACCAAGGCTCTCTTATCCTACCCTCTCTAGTCTACCGGCCTAGTATCCTTTTAATGATTAACCAATTGTTTAACTTCGTTTTTTGTTTTTAATAATTTTGTGTACTGAATATTGTGAATGTTCATTTATTTATTAGCATTATATTCAGTTGTATGTTATACCTTTTATTAATTTGTTTAGTTTTTTTTAAATTTAAATGTTTATTTCTTTCATATGCAATTCTATACCTTGTTTGGCAAATAAATAAATAAATATATAAATAAATAAACTGTTAGTTTTCTGCGTTTTTTTCGCATTGAGTATGGACAAATAAATTAAATAAACCGAATATTTTTCCAACATAAATACATTGCGCGTAAAATTATTTACAAACGCTTCAGATGTTTTCAAGAGTTAAATCACAGTTCTTGCAAAGTATCGGACATCAAATTCACTTAATGAGATCCCAATACCTTTCACTTTTAACAATCTCGACTAACGACGTTTTTTTCCAAATCTCATCTTTCTTACTTTACCAGAATCCTATTGGTTTCGCCTTTCAACGCGTTACATTGTTGTCGAAACATCGTAAAGTGATCATACATCATCGTCACTCGATTGAGCTGAACAGACATCATTAATCGTTTCATTTTGAAAAAATAGACCTAAATGATTTATAATTGTTTTCACAACTCAGTCTCCTAGTCAAATTTCACCGGGCTCGATTGATCTGCCTTGATAGCTACACAAACAAGATACAGTAGAGGACCACATACGACATACATAGTAACCATTTAGTAACCGTTGAGATCTTGTTGACGTTAATGGCCGCCAGAGGCACCTGACGCCGCTAACATGTTTTTTCACTGCAATAAACAAATTCAAATCCGAAAGTTGCCCAACGATTTTAAGAAGCCATCTCTTGACGTAAATAGATAAAACTGACTCCCCAGTGGTTGAGTCGATCAACTACTCGGACTGAGTTGCTCGCTCAATACGTGAAAATGCATTTTGGTCGTCTTGTGGTTGCGATCAAGTCTTGCTAATAAGCCGTGTAACAGGTTGATTGCGACTGGCCAGCGAAAGGGAGAGTGTCTCTAAAAGGTGATATCACTGTTACGGTGACGTTAGCGAGCATAGTTTAATAAGATAAACTGCAAATATATTCTGGCCACATTGTTTTGATTAAAATTTGATTTTAAATGAATATTTTATTAGGTTTTTTTTTTATCTTAATTTGAATTTGCTGTGAAATTGACAAAACCCCTTCACTAGTCATTTGCCATTTCGCGCCATCAACACTTGAAATTACAGATCTTAATTAAGTGTGGATAGTAGCTGATTTTTCGATCTAAATTCCCAGTTGGAGATCTAATTGAAAACGCAGAGTCATTCACGCGTTCGGGCACTGGTGTTGTTTTTTTCTCCCACAGTATGCCCACTCGTAGCCACATCAGTAGTTCTTGTGGTCCCGCGAAGAAACTGGCCCAAGGTCTCTGCAATTTCAGCTTGCCTCCGGTTGGTTTTTTTCATGAGCTATACAATTCGTCACAAAACAACATCACCGATATGCGATCACACATGCAACGAAAGTGGTCTTGAAGTGGCCACTGGTCAGTCATCGAAGATTTAGATGGTAATCTGTGTCAACAGCTCATTACGCCAATACCGCGCTACCTGGCTAAACATTGTTTCGTGCCTGGCCTGCGTTGGTTGCGTTCAGGTGTAATGGGATCTTGTGGTCCAGCGACTGCTTAACTGATTTGAGGATGCTTTAAACTTGAAACATTCTTTGCAGCAGTACCATCGTACAACCACAGCACTCAACCATTTTGTTTGGGATTTATTTTTGCAAAGTGACTTTTACTTTCCATAATACTGCGGGTGTAAGACGATAACGAATTTTCACTTTCACGAATCCTACTCGAAACGGACAATTCGTAGTGATCGCAGATGTTTGTTGTTTATTTTGAATATCTTGAGTGGCTTGCTGTGTGGAAAGTTAAAAATATGGGGAACCAAATCCTGTAGTTAATTTTCAAGTTTCGACTTTCATGCAGCTCATTTTTTGTTATTGTTGATATATTGCCGTTTCTATAAAAAGCTTTCCACTTTGACCCGTTCGATAAATTATTTTAAGATCGGTTCCCATGAAATTTAGAATTAATTTATTTAAACTCACACCCTTTTTTTTCCTCTGAAATGACGTATTAATTCATTAATGTTGCTCTTTTATTTAGATCTTCCGAGCAAACACTTCTTATTTGGTTGTTTTTGCTAAGTTTTATTTAATTTTCCTACTTTAGTAATATGAGCTATTATTCATTATCTAAGAGCTTTAAAATCTATAAAAATATAATTTATAATTGCTACGTTTTTTTGTAATTTTTTTTTTGCATTTCTTTCGTATTTTTCTATCTCAAATTTTCAATCAATATCTCAATTCCAAGCTCAGTTTTTAAAAAGTATACATACATCTAAAATATACAGTATTTAATCGATTTCAGCTCTCACGGACTGTCTGCTCATTACTTTATTATTATTCTTATAGTTAAACACGTCTCTTTTTTGTTCTTATTTATAAACGGCAAATATTCTCTTGCTACGGTTCTGATTCATTCTATTTCACGTACAAAGGCTCTTTCTTACATTCGCAGCTAAATATAGGCCTCCCTTAGTTTTCAATCTACCACTAATGTGTACCATCGTCTCTGGAAAAATAAGTAGCAATAGTAAAAATCAGGGCGATTCCGCTTAAAGTATTCAACGCCACATTTACGACTGCTCAGCCTGAGTAGTGACATCAAATATTCGTCAAGGATATACTCTCCTTATTTTCTTCTTGAAATTCTTTCATCAAAATCCAGTACAATTTAAAATTTCAGCAACTATGCTGCAAATATCTTAATCGCAGCCACTTGGGCAAGATAATCGTTGATGATTTTACTAGCTGTGCGCATTTCTTGTTCAGACGAAGGCTCTGAATCAATAACTATTTTCCCGTTCCTGTAGATATTTTGATATTCGTTATACAGAGCTTACGAGGACTAGTTAAACATTAATTTCGTCTTCAGGCTTACAGTTCCACCTCGGTTTCGTATATTCGACAACACTCGCCGGCTTAAACAATTCAACTGCGATGCAATTTCAGGGCCAGTAAAGGATCATCACAAATTTGTTGCAAATTATGCGTAGCGTCACATTCTCTAAATTCTCTGTTATCCCTAGCTCTGCGCAAATAACAAGAATGAACTTCAAATAAAAGAGATTACCTGGCTTTTACTTGTTATAATTTTGAATTAAAGCGTAGCTATTTACTAACACAAGGAAAGAATCACGTCCCTTCAGTATGCAAGTTTCGCGGAAAATCCTAATGTGTGACCTGAACAGAACAAGTCTACAGTCACCAAACACTCCTTCTTTTGGTTGATACTTAAGAAGAAGATCAAATAGGTCGCATAGGAGCACCTTAGCTGTTGCCAAAAAATGCACTATTTCCGAGCCTTGAAAACTACAGCCTTTTTGTGTTGTTCGTTTCCAGGACATTTCCTTATGGCTTGAACTTTTTTTCTTTATTCGAACATTGAAAAATTTTTGTTGCTGCCAAAAACCCAGAAATTTCGCGGGTATATGAAAAATACAGACATAAAGTTACATACATATTTTTCATCAGCCGAGAAGAATGCAATTGTTTTGCGGATTCCTAAAGCAAATAGAAGCTCCAGTAGACCCTACAGTTCTCGGCCGATAATACTAATTGCGTCTCTGAGAAAGGTTTTCAAACTACTAGTTAAGAACTATGTTTTTGAAAAAAAAATATCTCTTGCCACACTTTCAATGAAGCCTTCTTTGGCCAAATTTTCCTTATTACGAAAACTATCAAATGAAATATCGTGTTGAAATTATTCAGCTTTTTTTCTTTCGGATCGCTCGTTGCAAGTAGTGATAAACTTGAAAACTTAAACACTACCGATTGCAGCTGGACTGGCTAAGGACTCCTATTTAAGACAGTGGTTAAATCCTATACCAAACTATCTATGTTCATGTAACTTTTTCTCATCTCCAGCTCAATATTTTTTTCGCTTTTTTATTGGTTTTGGATCAAATTCACCAGCAATTTTACCGTTCAAAAACTAAAAAAAAATTTTGAACTAGCTAAAAGGCTTTTTTAATATATGTTATTTTTTTTACCTTGAACCATCTTAATAATGTCACTGGTCAGTTTTTAATAATGCGAAATAGTTTAAAGTGTTAAAACTTATTAATGCATAATAAACCGTTAAAATCTGAAAATATAGCCATTTTTAAATTTTTGCGAGCTGCCGCCTCCTTTAGTCCTGTATTATTTAATATTCATATAGCGGACATTGCTTTATATCCCTGTCATATAATTGTCATATAATTTTCGTTGTATGTAAATTTCGCTGTATGTAAATTCAACTACTCAGCTAAGCGCATTCATACCAGTATTATTTTACGTCGAAAATGAAACTTAATTTGGGAAAAAACTTTTTATAGTACCTACAAAGAAAAAGCGAGCAAATTTTTCGTCCCGCGAATTTAACATTTGTCGACAAAAATATCCTTGCCCAAGTTTATGAATATACAATCCTTATACAAACAAAAAAGATAGCTTTAACAATCGCATTTAAAATCTAAAGGTATTTACTCTTAAAATATCTAAATATTTAAAAGTATTTACTCTTTACCTTTCAGTGAGCATCGGCCTCAGTCCGATTGCAACATATGCGACTGACCACAAATATGGCCAAATAGATTCTCAAACCAAAGCTATTTACGAAGATTGTCCAATAAATAATGATAATGAATATAAACCAAGATATATTTATTTTTCAACATAGTCTTCTAACAAGTTTTAGTCCATCTTTTTTCCAAACCCACGATAACCTTAGAAAAAATTCTTTATATTGACTCTCCCAAAATGCCTCAACAGCGGCCATCACTTCGCTATAATCTTCAAATTTGCTGTTTGACCCGAGGAAAGAGGTAGAAGTCACTGGGAGCTAGATCTGGCGAATAGGGTGGGTGTTCAAGCAGTTCGAATCCTGTTTCTTTAATTGCATCCATCGCAACTGCAGCCTTGTGAGCCAGTGTGTTATCTTGATGAAACAGAACTCCGGCTCGCAGTTTGCCGCGTCTTTTTTCGTTAATTGCCTCTCGCAATCTTCTTATTTGGTCTGCGTTGTAAGAGCCTGATATAGTGGCTCTTTCTTCAGCGTCCCAAAAAACTGATGCCATAACCTTTCCTGACGAACTCGGTACTTTGAATTTCGTCGGCGTCGATGAAGAGGATCGCTTCCAGGTTATCGATTGCATTTTGGTTTCTGGATCAAAATGGTGAATCCAGGTTCCGTCCTCAGATACATGCCTGATGGTCACTCTTCGATCTGCCAACACGACATTGGCGACTTTTTTTACGTTGTCTTCAGTGAAGGATGTGGATGGACGTCGTTCGCGGTGTTCATCTTCAGTGGATGTTCTTTCCAGCTTAAGATCCTTGTCCCAGGCTGCAACCGTGGAATATAGAGGAGCAAAGTTCTCTAGTCTTTCCATGTCGCTGTGTATGTCTCTGGTAGACAATTTTTTCAAACAGAGGTATTTAAAACAAGCTCTAATTTCGTTTCTCCATTTTGATGATCTCTCTTCGACTGTTCGTATTCAAACGAATGTACTTCCCTGGAATCGTGGCCTATTTGTATGTTTTTTTTATGCTGAATTAAAAAGTTTATGTGGTAGTAAAAGGTTTTTTTTTACATTTTATGCGAACTAGAAATAACCGATTATCATTACTTATTGATCAAACCTTGTAGGTTTTTAACCAGAAAATGACACATTTTTTTTTCCAATATTTTGTTTAGTGTAAATTTGAACCCAAATCATTTGCTTTTAGGGGCGCTTAACTTTGAAAATCTTTTTATTTTATTTGCTCTAGGCTTAGTCTTTGCTTTTTCTCTTCTTTTAACTTTTATTTATTTATTTTTATCTTTTCTTTCTTAATTATCTAGCGTAGTTACGACAGTACTTACGCCAGAAATTAAGTGTTACTCTTCATGTAGTGAAGGGAGCCCGGTAGCTCTGCTCGCTAAGGCGTCAGGCCAAAAAGCGGCGTGCTGCGGGGTCTGCGGGTTCGAATCCCGCCAGTGCCATGGCTGTAAGTGTGAATGCGTGTGATTGTCTATGAGGGTGGCAAATGGGCCCAAACTGGTGGCCTAATGCTGGCCGCGTTCCCGGCAGCCCTCATCACTAACCTAACTTAACCTTCATGTAGTGGCTAATTTCAGGTTTTTATAAATTTTTTCCTTAAATATGCTGAGAGCTCGTCAAATAAATTTCATAGCAAGTACTTGTGCAACAATGTAAAACCAAGATAAAATAGTAAAAATCAAATATAGCTGTAAAAATGGCATAGCTATAAAATATGTATAAGTGTGAATTTTCAACTGAATTGCGTGTAAGGTTTTTCTTAGTCTTTACTTGAATCGGTGCTGCACGCATACCAATGGACAAGAATGAGGTTCATAAATAAAACTTTTATCACAAATCATTATTAATATCTTAATTTCTGATTGCAGAGAGACGTTTAACTAATGACCTCTTATTCCATTTGTCATTTCAATCAAAGTGCCATAGGCATAGTCAAAATATATCTACCGAACAACACATTTCCAATAAGGAAATCAATCTACCGTGGCAAAAGACATGAACTTATGCCCGATTCGACCTCCAAATCAATAAAATTAAAAATGTATAATTTCAACGCTGTCGCTTTCTGTACATACCTACCAATTTATTCATCGGATTTGGCCATTAATATTATTGCTTTCAAGATACTTTACAGCCTCAGCAAATCGAATTTGTCTGGAAAAAGCCGGGCTAACCTTGATCATAACGATCCATATCGTACGTGCAGTACAAAAGAAATTAAAATGCAAGAGTAAGGTCAATGCGGTTTTGTATATTCAATGCAGAGGTCACAAAATGTTTATTGAGCTTTGAGTTTTTCTCTGATACCATTCGTACGCGTCAGTGGATTTTTACCGGAAACATTTGCGAAATATTGATGTATGTATGAGAATCAATCAAATTTGCATTGTATGCGAATTTTATTAAAATGATCAGATGATTTTGGATGAATTTCAAATTTATTCGCCAAATTAGATTTAAGTAGTTCAATATCAATAACATGGCCATTTTGATAAAGTTGGGTTTCTATCAACAGTTACTATTGTTCGAGTTTCAACTATGCAATATTGGACTGCAAAATATGTTATCTGTCTGCTTTAAAGTGGAAAAAGTAGTTTCAAAACATCATTTCGTTGAGAATATCTTTAAAGAAAAATCGAACGAAAACATAATGTCTTTTGAAATCATTTCGACATTTCTTAATTACCGATAAATAAAATCAAGCCAAACATATTTTCAATGACCACGTCAAAATAACTAAGACGTACTTTGAAATCACTAAGTACTGAGACTTAAATCTTCAATAAATATATTGTGAATTTGTTGCTTTAAAAAAATTTCATAACCGTTTCGAAAATAAGTAGTGCTCAGTCTATTTACAAACATTTTGAGAGGATTATTTAATAAAGAAGCGCTTCTGAGTCGTTAGTGAATAATTTATTTTTCTTGATATAGTATCTATCGTGCGTATGAGATGTGAGCTATAGAAATGATGTGTAATACTGTTAGGCAACGTACGCATATATGTGTTCATGGGTAGGAAATATAGAAAGATTATCTGAAAGTCATCCAATGAAGAAATAAACAAGCAGTGTGCTTAAATCTATTCAACTGAGACTCGTGACAAAGCTTCCAGGAGGCGATTATATGGTATGTAAATAGAATTATGGTCAAAAATTTGTGCCGAAATTAATCGTAGAAAGCTAAGATAGCAGGTAACAATTTAATGCAAATGAAAATTTTAAAAAAAAATTAGTATTTTTTGTTATGAAGATGGCTTTTTGGTTTTTTTTTCGCAGAATCTTTGTATTGAATATTTAGATTCGTCGACTTTTTTCAGGGATATTATCATCTTTGGTTCAATTTTTATTATTGTTATTATTATTATTTATTGTTTAAATCAACAGATACAAATCCAATCAAAAACTAGACAAGGAATAAACTTATATATAAAAAGAAAAGAGACTATAAAATAAAACTAAACAAAGTATAAAAAGGCGGTGAAATCTTATCATAATTCAACACAAATTTGAAATCAAAAATTCAGAAAATTAGTTGATTTCACAAGATAAAACGAATGCTCTTAACGTATTTTTAAAAGTGCGCAATGAAGGCGGAAGAGCACCAATATTCAAACAATTATGCTGCCTAGGCAAGCGTAAAACTGGAGAGTAAAAATATACACTAGTGCGAGCAAATGAAGACCTGATAAAACGTACCGGGTCACGAGCAGAAAACTGTGCTCTGAGGATATATCGTCGGGTGTACGCCAAAACCATGAATGTGCTAAAATGCTATTTCGAGTAAAATCAATTTGAAAATTTGACGTAATATTATAAATCAGTTTTAAAATATAAGAAACATTTTTTTTTTAATTAAGGAAGATAATATTCTAATACTATTCCGTTACACTAAAACAATGAATCTGCACATTCATGATTTTGGTGTAACGCATTTGGCAAATACTTAGTTTTTAGGTAATTCATTAAATTGAAATTTTGAATTTGTGTAGGCATAAAATGGAATTTTACATTTCCGGTTTTGACAAATTGTTTGTATAAGAATTCCGCGTACAGTGACATGAAAAACTGAAAATCACCAAAAAAGCACATTCATGGTTTTGGCGTACACCCGACGATATGAAATAGAACAAGTAATTACTTTGTAAAGGAGACATTCGTCGAAATACACTCTGCGTGAAAGGAGGGTAGGGATTTCAAGGATGGAAAGACGCATACTATACTCACAATAGTGGGTACGGAACTTGAGGAATAGTGAGCGAGTAAATCTATGTTGTACAGACTCAACAGCATCAATTAAGAAACGGTAATGAGGACACCAAATCGGACAACAATATTCGAGGACACTACAAACGAAGGAGATATTCAGGCGTACACACGAGGAAATATCAGTAAAAGGTCTAGACGATCGTAAAATGAAGCCGCACAAGCGCGAGGCCTTGGATGTGAGTCGCAAAATTTGGACATCAAATTTTAATTTAGTGTCAAACACAACATCGAGGTTCATGAAATTATCAATTGGATTGAGAAAAGAGCCAAGGATAGAAGAATTTACATGTGAAGGACATCTGGAAACATTTAATAACATTAAGGGAAATACAATTGACAGAGCACCAGTTACCCAGAGCAGACAGGTCATCCTGCAGCTGGGAGCAGTCATCCACTGACTCAATCACCCTGAAAATTTTCAGATCGTCAGCATACAAGAGACACGGGGAGTTGAAGAGAGAAGAAAGATCATTTATGAAGAGGAGGAAAAAAGAGTTCCGAGAATCGACCCTTGCGGGACACCACAAGTACTATAAAAAGGGGAAGAAGAACAAGAGTGAAACGTTACAAAACAAGCAAAATCACGAAGGTATGACAAATCGATTTAAATAAACTGTTGCTTATCCTGCTGCTGCTTATTAGTCTTAGCACCAAACTCTTAAAAATACGTTTTCCTTGCTGCAAACGTTTAAAAGAGCTGCCGACTTGGATCACATTATATAATTCAAATAGGTCAAAAACAAAAATCGAATCAGAATTTTCGCAGTTTATAACTGAAATTATGCATTCCAAATGCAGTCCAGGTAGCTTTGATATTAAAATATATGATTTAGAAAACAAATTTGCTTTCAAAAACCTGTTATTAACTCAGGCCCTCTTTTTTAGAAAAAGGCTAGTCCTAAAACAGGAAACATTCTTTTCCCATTCGAAATCATTTATGAAGAAACCATCTCTTAACTTTAGATACTCTTTTTCTGCTTTGATTGATAGATTATGTTGATCATAAATCCCTATTTTTTGCTAGTTTTGTAATTTTTCCATTTTCGGAGAATTCTTAACATTTTCGTTCGATGACTTGTAACCTGCAACCTTTTCCTGTCGTACAATGCCATAAGTTTGGTGAGTTTGAGGAAGCTCTTGTCTAAAAAATATATGTTTCTTTTAAAAATCCTGCATCAAATGAAATGTAATGAGAGTAAATGGAAAAATGTAAATCTAAACTTAAAAATTTTGGTTAGTGACTTGAGATCAAATTTGTCTGGGGACCTGATATTTTTTCCCACACTGGGCGTCAATTCGCTTGTAACCAATAGCCAAAAAATATAGCATGCAGACAAATAAAAAAAACTTATCAACTTTTGCAAATGCTAATCAAGCTATTTTCTGTTCTATTGTTACTGGTTTCTTTGCCACTTTACTCTAAATTTGTTATTTTTAATCACATCGTGTTTTTTTACGGATCGTGGAATTTGATCGAACAGAAATTGGCAATAGGTGTTAGTCCACATGAGTTCTAAATCTTTTTAAATTTAATAGAATATATCTTTAATTCCTTGGTGAGAGGGACTACTTAAGAAAATTTCAAGTAACCCCTATATTGTGTCTAGATTGGTTGTGATAAAGTTTTGAAAATTCTCCAGTTCCTAAAAGTAAATTTGTAAATTTTCGAGTTGTGATAACTTCTTATATTCATTATATCATTACTAAATTTTGAAGATTCATTGATAAACACAAGTAATATGCTTTGATGTATGGTCAAGCAACGTTGTAGCTGCGCCAGGTTAAAACATTAAAAACATTAAAATCTATGACTGTAGTTTTGATTGTGATTGATGAAGGAGCTTCGCCAAAAGTGTTTAGCAAGGGAAAATTCAAGTTTGGAAATACGTTTTGGAAATATTCTGAAAATGTATTGGAAATATTGATTTGAATATTTTTTCGTGATCAATTACGCTTATGACGTCGTCGCTGTCATTGAGCGTTCGCTTGTCTGCACATTCTGTCTATTCATATTTGACAACAATTGAAAGGTCTCTAATGCCATGGACTTTACCAAGAATTATTTGGCGGCGGTGGAATTCCTCAGATCCGTTTGCTTAAATCATTTCAATTGCGGCCTACACAATCGACATTTTGGAACCAGGTCCTTCCTATTCCTTGCCCATGTGATCCGATTGTTAGATAACAGTTCGTAAGGACAATGTCATATGGAAGTCTATTAGGATCATGCGTTTGTTTCTCAGTTATTTTGAATTTATAATTTACTCTCGCCAAATTACTCATTGTGAAGCTGCTTACGCCTTGATCGTCGGTTTTAGCTGGCATTTGCCTCGTTTGTGTGCTACGTATCAAATGTTTAGTTGTTGGTTCGTGGTAGTGTTTTTTGCTGAATGTAATAAATTTTGCGTACTGAACCGATTTTACTGACTGTTTGGTGTATTACGCCTGTTCAGCTAATAATTTTCTTTAGCACGTATGATTGTCCACGGGAATTTAGATCGGATTTATAAGAAAATTGACCATACAGAAGCAATCCATGCATTGCTTGGAAAATTGGTAAAAGTCCTAGTTCCAGATAACACATATTTTCAGT
Organism: Nemotelus pantherinus; assembly: GCA_963978885.1. Lineage (NCBI taxonomy): Eukaryota > Metazoa > Arthropoda > Insecta > Diptera > Stratiomyidae > Nemotelus > Nemotelus pantherinus. The sequence continues at coordinate 52,724,667 of OZ022263.1, read as the reverse complement.
AAATTTTTATTCTACGTCTGTCACTTGGAAAAAAAATCTCCATTTCAAATTTAAAATTTCTTCCTGTATGTTCTTCAGCTCTGCGACTTCAATTTTCAGCGAGATGGCTTTACTTGTGATGACCTCAGCAATGAACACTGCTTCTTTTTCATATAAAAAAGCCTAAAATAAGCAGCCCGTGAAAGCAATGCAAAATTTATCGATGGATGATTGCTGGAAAAAATACTTTCCCGCTCGTTTTGATTATGTAAATGTACTTACATAAGCTTCTGCATGAAGCACAACGAAACTGACCGAGATACTTTCATGCGATCAAAACTTTATATCACACAAAATGTGATGAATTCTACGGCTGCTACTGATTGTTGTGAAAGCTGCACTTTGCTTGTGTTGCAAGTGCGGCATGTTCTTCCTTCATAGATATTGATATCAATATAAATATAAGTGTATAGCGAGACCATTCTACATCTTAATGTAGAGATATTAGTCTGCCTGATAGACACTGAAGAAGAGAGAAAATTACTCTCGGAATATCGATATTGGCTAAGAAATTAACTGACTTTATGACGGACTCTAAAACATACTGCAAGTCCTCCATCCATCCAATTAATTTACAAAATGTAGTCAATCAAGCGTTCAAATTAACCCAAGAACACCAGCTTTATTACCTTTGTTACAAAAAATCTTTTCCTAACCAAACCTATTTCTTAGTTAATACTCGTATGCGAAGTGTATTCAATGCTCAGGACAAAACAGCAAACAAACCTCTCAAAAAATCCTTATTCTCTCCATTAAACTAAGCCACCGTGTACCAATTTAATCGTCATTGCGTTCGATGACTTTCGATAAACAGGATCGTTTCCTTTCAAACCGAACCGAAAGTTACTTCTCGTCTCAAGTTCGACTATGTACGTAAAACCGTAAAACAAATAGTAGCCAATTGGAATTAATGATGCAAACAAAAATTTCACCTCACAATATACCTACTCAAGTGTAATGTGTGTGCACGTGTGTAGATGTTGTTGTATGTGAATTTCCAGATCATCAATTTTTACTAGATTGCGATTAGGTCGATTTGAAGGGATGAATTCGATAAGTTGATTGAAACATTGTTTGTTCTAAGCATATGTATTGCATTGTGTACATGGCTGTGTGTGAGTGTCGATTTGACTGCGTAAGTGTTGAAAGGAATAATGAATTATATGGAAACGATCAAATTGGATTTTTATAGAGACCGGTATTCTTTTGAATTTATTGAGGTACATAAATTATATTTAATATGATAAGGAACGTTCGGAAGAGAGAAAAGAAATTCTTATGGGATGTTTAACGATTTAAAATAATGGGATGTCAGTAAAAGAGGGATTGCTTGTGAAAAATTTTGAAATACTGCTATCAATCAAGCGGAAAATTGGCAGTGAATTTGAACGTACGTGTGATATTTTCATACATTCTAAAAGTGAAATTGTAGTAATTTGAAATCGGAAGCTATATCTGTATGAACCTAACTTTTTTTGCACTTTTTGTAGATTCAAATTACTTCAAAATGAAAATATGTTTGATTTGGTTAAGTGCTAACGAAAACCAAGAGGCGTAGCTGATATGTTTATTGAAAGTGAGCAACATTCTAGATACTAGTAGCCCCTAAACCTTTTGATAAATGGTGTTTCAATTTCAGCAAGCTAATCATAGAGAGAAACTTGTTTTTTTTTCATCATGCTCGTTTGCAGTGATGTAATTCTAAGAGTTTAATACTAAAAATCTTTTTCTGATTTGTTTGGTACTACTTTTTTTGTTT